>JASDQU011402510.1:24986-37495 GCA_032191745.1 Picea mariana | reverse complement strand
AAATCCTTCGGTGGCTACCAACAAGCGATGCATCTTCTTCAAGTGGAGGAACCGCCCCCTTCAAGGTACAAATAAACATCGATATTCTTATATTTGAAGGTCATATAAATGTAGATGTTGTAGAAAAATGGTTGAATCTACTAGAAGGATATTTTTTTGTCCATAACTTTTTAGATAAAGAAAAGATTACTTTTGTGCTCCTCAAAGTCGTTCCCCATGTCAAAGATTGGTGGGAAACTTTCTGTGAGAAAAAGGAAACAGAGGAACCCTCATTATTTACATTCACAACCACCTAGGAATCCTTCAGAGATTTTATTAAGGAACAATACTACCCCGTCGAAACTTATCATGACCTGTATACCAAATGGACTACACTGCGGCAAGAAAGGGACCAAGCAGTGTCAGATTTCACAAATATATTCCATACCTTGCGCACCAAGATAGGTATCAAATATTCAGAGTGACATCTGGTGCTCAAGTATCATGGTGCTCTGCATAGATATATCCAGACCAAAATGGAATTTCTGGACATCTCATTCTTGGGTGTAGCCTATCGATATGCTGTCAAAATCAAGCAGAATCTCAAACAAAAGATGTGGAAATTTGGGCTTGGGAACCCCTCACAACAAAAGCCAGTAAAGGGCAGCACCAACCCACATAACAAAGGACATAGCAAATATGGACAGTATCAAGGCAACCAGTCCAATCTGTAAGAAAAGAAGGACACCATAAAGACAAAGAAATATACTGGGAAGTGGTGCGACTTCCATAAGATCCCTTGGCATAACACTGTTGACTGTCACTCAAATCAGTCGTTGGTGGCCAAAGTGAAAGCCTCTGAATCAAACGCAGATTTTGACTCTGAGCTAGAACCAGAAACGGGAAGAAGGATCATTGACACGAAACCTAGTGCCATCGTTTCTACCACCAAGGTCCAACCTAGTGAACCAGATGAGACAGAAGAAGGAGAGAGCCTCTTCCATTCATAGATGTGGGTAAAAGGAACCCTGCTGCACTTCATCGTTGATTGCAGTAGCCAAAAAAACCTCATATTAGCAGAGGTCATCAAGCAGTTGGCCCAACTGACAACGCCGCACCCACAACCCTACACCATTGGATGGCTCGACCAAGAAAGTGATCTTCGCCTGAGCCAACAGTGTCGACTATCATACAGTATCAAGCGCTTCAAAGACGAGGTATTATGTGATGTTCTTTTGGGCCAACCTTATTTATGGAAACCTCATGTTGTATATGAGTCTAAGCCTCATAGTGTTATTATTACTTTGAACAAGAAATTGTACAGAATACCTAAGGCATTCCCACCTAGTGTTATTTCCTTGATCCATGCTAAGAAATGTAGGAAGGTCATATCTCAGATGAGGAAGTTTGTCTTCTTCGTGATTCACTCTCAGAATAAGAGAAATATAATAGCCACATCTAGGGTCTCTACGACCGACCTATCCACACAGCAAAAGCAAGTATACAAGGTCATGGAAGAATACTCAGATATCTTCTCCTCACCTACTGGGGTACCTCTGCACTGCTAGGTCAAGCACCCCATCGATATGACCCCTGGCACACTGCTTCCCAATGGGCCAGTCTATCATTGCTCTTTGTTAGAGAATGAGAAGATCAAGTGAAATATCCAAGATTTGTTCCACAAGGGGCACATCCGTCCCAGCTCATCACCTTGCGGGAGCCCAATTGTCCTGGTACATAAGAAAGATGGAACCTGGCAACTCTACATTGATTATCGAGTTCTGAATAAAATCATAGTCAGAAACCGGTATCTGATTCCCTGAATCGACGACCTCCTTGATCAACTCCCAGGGGAAAAATACTTATGATTGATCTGAAGTCTGGCTACCACCAGGTCTCGACAGAACAAACAAATGTATGGAATATCACCTTCAAGTCAAAGGAATGCCTTTTTGAATGGTTGGTCATGCCCTTTGGTTTAAAAAATGTTCCAGCCACTTTCATGAGGTTGATGGATGATATCCTGTGACCATTCACCAATAATTTTGTAGTGGTGTATCTTGATGACATTCCCATTTACAGCAAGACTTGGGCTGAACACTTGCATCATATTCAATAGGTTCTGCACACCCTGCAACAGCACAAGCTATAGGCCAACTTGGAAAAATTCTCCTTCGGCATGGACAGGTTCCATTACCTTGGCTAAATCGTTGATCAGCATAGTGTACATGTGGATCCAGCTAAGATCCAAGTCATCCGTGACTGGCCAGCCCCAACCACACTCACCGAGCTCTGGAGCTTCTTGGGCCTTGCCAATTTCTACCGCAGGTTCGTGTTGGGATTCTCCCATATTGCATGGGCCCTTAGCCAAATAACCAAGGATGGTGGAAAGGTGAAATTTGCATGGGGGCGGTCCCAAAAACAAGCGTTCGATGATTTGAAGCAGTTCTTGGGCTCATCCCCAGTACTTTCACTCCCAGACCTACAATAGCCCTTTGAGATCGAGACAGATGCTTCCGACTATGTTGTGGGTGTCGTTCTCACTTAGCACAGCCACCCCATGGCCTATCATAGTGAGACACTATTATATGATGTCCGTAAGTACCCTACTTATGACAAAGAAATTTACTCCATTGTGCAAGCATGCTACCAATGGAGGCACTACATTCTTGGGAAGGAGACAGTCATCCACACTGATCATAAGCCACTGCAGTTCATGTAGACATAAGGAAAATTGCAGAATGACCGCCATCAAAAGTGGTCCACATACTTGCAGCAATTCCACCTCCACATCAAGTATAAAATATGAAGCACCAATCACATTGCTAATTGGCTCAACAGACCACCATTCGCGGCACTCACCATGGTGCTAGATTCTTGTGGCCACGAGACCTCTAGATGGCCCCAACTTTATGAGACAGACCCAGACTTCACCACCACATACCAAATGTTGGGGGCAAACGTAGTTGTCGATAATTTCCATATTCAGGATGGGTTGTTGTGTCGTCTGGGCCATATCTATGTTCTGTCAAGCGAGCAAGCAAAGTTGATCTGGGAAGCCCACTACAGTTAGGTGGCAGGACACTTCGGCGTCGAAAAGACAGTGGAGATGCTACAGAAACATTTCTACTGGCCAAAACTTTAATAGGAGGTCAACAAGTATATCAGGTCCTGTACCGGCTGCATGATTGCCAAATCGACAACTAAGAAACAGGGCCTGTACACCCCTCTTCCTACTCTTGATAGGCCATGGGAATCTGTTAACACCAATTCTTGTTATGGGGTGTTTTCTCTCTAGTTTTGAGCCCGTGGAACAAAATGAAAGAAATGGGGTGTAAAAACCCATCAGATGCATTTTAGTTAAAGGCTATAGCCATGGGCATCGAAGCATAAGCTCAGAAAATATTGTTTCGGGCTTAAAATGATTGCAGGCGGGCATTTTTGTTTTCAATGGTTGGGATCTGGCATCAGTAAATGGATCAATGGTCATTGGGTGTTTTGGTCCATCAATTTACCCGAGATTTAGCGCAGTGGTAGCTTGTCGGCATTTCGGGGATCGTGAGTTGGGAGAACAAGGTTCTGCCTTGTGTTTTGAATCCTCGAAGCGCAAAAAGAAAAATCCCCCCAGAAGGTTGGGCCCACAGTCTTAGAACCCGGTCACTAAAGAAGAAGGGCTAGAAATAGCGACTTTCGAGAGAGACAAAGTGAAAGCACCGACATGATCTGATCCGTCCATCCAAGAGACAGGTGGAAAAAGGTTAAGCACTGTTGGGGTTTTGACTATCAGGATTTTGATGATAGGGGGTCTCTCATCCATTGCATTGGGAAGCCCTGAAATGCGAAAGGTTAAAGTCCCGGGGGTTAGGCCCACGGTCCTAGTGCCAAGTCACATCAAGTGAGCTAGAACTGGAGGCAGCGTCCTTTACCGACTAAAATGTGCTTGGATCTGGAAAACCATAATTCAAGCACCTAGATCTACAGACAGGGTCCAATTTTGGACCCCCCCACTGCCATTCTGTCTTTAATGGGGGGGGGTCTGTAATTGGGCATGCACCTCTCAACAGTCAGCATCCAAGTGCCTAGATCAACGATTAAGGTTTGATTCCATACCCCCCTTGTCATTCTACCTTTAACAAAGGGGGGGTATATAATGAGGCGGTTTTAGTTTATTCCCCCCTGCTATCGTAGCACCTCCTCCTTGCATCGTCCTCCAGCTCTTCCAAACCACTTACCACCTCCAGGTTATCGCCCATCTCTTCTCCCATTTCCTCACTCCCACCTTTCACCTCCTACCATGTGTCTCTCTTCACCTCAGCACACTTTTTGTCACCTATTGTCCTATGCCTCTGTATCACTTCCACTTGAGTGCCCCCACCTTGTCTCACATTCACAGTGTTGGTACCTTCGCCCTCCTCGTCAGATCCCATCCATGCCTGCCAGAGTGGGCCTCTTCGTAGAAATCCAACAAAGTTGTAGTAGCCAAGAAGACGCTTCCACATTATCCAGGAGCAGAGTTGACCAGAGCCTTTTCATATCTCGAGAATCAGTTAATGAGGTAGTTGGTGGTGGTTGAACATTGCCTCCACAATGAATGGAAGGCCAGAAGAGGACAAGCCATGGGGAAAAAATTGTCAGCCCTTCCTGATAGAAGATCACGTCTATCAGAAGACCGCATGGGCAGTCTGCTCAGTGTTAGGAATTGATCCCCTGACATGATCGTGTCTTAGACATCTGAGCCAGTCTGAGTATTTGTAGGCATTTTGGCCATTTTTGTATCCATTGATGGTAGAGCTAAGCTCCCGATTGTAAATTTTTAATGGACGTTGTGGTTCCCTGGTTATGTATCTGTATGTGAAATTTCTTGTTTAATGACAGGCATCTTTCCCATTCCATCTAGTTTTCATCTTATACCGAGAGAGTTCATGATTGATCGATTCACATGAATCATTGTGACTATGTTATGATAAAGGTTTTATTGTAGCACTATTATATTCTCCATTGTTTCTGCAATTTGAATGTAAGAAGTTATTTTGTTTAGGTTTTTCTTCTACAGGTTGTTAGAAGCTTGATGCCTATAGCAGACCTTTGCATTTCCTCATAGAAGTCTTCATCTTTCTCACCCTTACTACAACCTACTTTCTGAAGTTAAATCAAGACCTCACCTACTTGTGCATGTCTGTCCTAGTTTCAGAGTTAGAACGATATTGTTCTGAGTTTGCTTCCATTTGATAACCCTTTATAAACAAATCATGACATAAAATGATGGGTGTCGGGCTCTGCTCTTGCTACAATCCAGGAGTGACTTCTGGCACTAACATTTCTGGTGTGTTGCCGGGGACGAAGTTGAAAATTTTCCCTGGGATTGAACGACATTGAGCCTCTGATTCTGAAGGTGCATCAGGCATCAGAGCCCTACAAGACTGCTATTAAGCACCTGGTGACTCCATTGTGATGACTCCACTGTGGAAAACCTACTGTTTCAGTTGTGGCTTCTAGAGGTAGGCACATGAGGTCTACCCCTCGAATGCCCTTGACGACACCTGAAGCAGATCCAGAAAAGATTATTAGAAAGGGAAAATCCCTTGGAGGATGAACTTCTACTATTGAACCAGGTATTTCTGATAATTTTCCATCTCCTTCTGTAGAAACTCCATTTTTTTCTTCTCAATTCCCTATCATACCTTTTTCCGGAGTTTCTAGAACTTTAAATTTTGGAAGTGTTCCTGTAAAGTTTTCTCCTCCGGGTCTAGGATTGGAGGGAGAAATCCTTGTCACTCCCCTCTCCCCTAAAGCTATACCTTGGCATAGACCCAGGACCATAGAAGCTTTCCCCACTCCTAGCTTTACCACCCCTCCTCCTATTACTATTGTTGCTACTGAAGAGAGAGAAGAATATATTGTCTCAAGCCCCATAGACTTCTCTCTAAATCCTCCACTGTGTCCCTTTCCACCTACAATCTCAGTTCTAGTCTCCCATGTTTGAACTCCTTCCCCTCCTAGTTCTCCTCCACCAAACACCCCCATCGCAGGAGAAACTCCCCCCATGACCAGAATGGAGGATATAATAGCTACTAGGTATGCTCCCCTTGTGTTACCTTAGCCTCTTAATGCCCTTCCAGTAGATGGATACCTTAAGAAGCTGCCCAAGTTTACAGGTGAAGGGGACATAACTGTATAAGAACACCTTGAAGCCTTTTACAGTTTTACAGATGATCATGTTTTCATGCATGCAGATGTATGGATGAGGATTTTTGTCCATAGCCTTGAAGGTAAGGCCAGGAAGTGGTTTAGGGCCCTGCCTCCTGGATCTATTGATGGGACTGAGGCTTTGGATAATGCCTTCTTGAGACAGTGGGGAGACAAAAAATACTTCATGTATTACATGATAGAGTTTGGGTCTTCGAAGAGGAAGGAAGGAGAGTCAGACTCTGACTTCTCCAAGAGGTTCAATAAGATGTACAATAGGATCCCTGCTGAGATATAGCCATCAGAAGCTTTAGCCAAAATTACTTATGCCAGTATTTTTGACCCTGATTTTTGCCTTTTGTTAAGGGAGAGACGAGCCACTTCCCTGGCCCACATGCAGGACATGGCTATAGAAGTTGAATCAAATATCTTGGCTATTGACCGACTCAGAAATGAAGCTGATAGAGACATACCCAGGAGGAAGTTTGAAGCCTCCACATCTGGTTCCTCTACCCTTCCCCCTTAGAAGGATGAAGTAACTAAACTGTTGCAATCACTTTCAGCTAGGATTGAAAGGTGGGAATTAGAAGGGAAGCCCATATATAGAAATCCCCAAAATACTGATAATGGAGGCTTCAGAAGGCCAAACAAAAATGTTCCCTAGATTATTCCAAGGGAACAGAGGAATAGGGATATAAATGATCAGAGGATCCAAACCCCTCTCCAAAATAACCTGGTTGATCAAGAACGACAGGAGATAGATGAGCTTGGACCTGAAATCCATTGTTTCGGAGACACCTCCCCTTTTCCCCATTTAACTCAATCTGCATATGAAGAATTTCTCATGAGAAATCAAATCAATGAACTGGTAAGGGGGAGAAGGTCAAAGACATCAGTCCTAACAGATACAACCTTAGGTCGAAGAAGAACAAAGGGAAAGTTGATATCCTTGATTAGCCTCTCGTAGCAAAAAGACTTGCTAAGCCTGCAATGCGCACTACCAAGGAAAGGATCACTCAGAATATTTCTCCAACAGCCAAAGACCCTGTCCCTGAGGTAAGAAAAGATCCTAAGCCTCCTTCTTCCTTTAGTTTTGAGCATGAAATTCAAAAAAACAGAATTCTTGTACCCCTCTCGAAGCTAGTTAAAAATGAAGATTTCAAGAGGTCCCTCTCCAAACTGCTACAGATACAACCTGAGCTTTCCACAGACTCAGTAAACCTCCAGGATGAAAAGCCAGCAACCATCCTAGGCCCCATAGTAGAAGACAAATATGATTCATCTCCTCCCTTCTACACCTCCCTGAATATACATGATAAGGTACTACATAACTTCCTTATGGATTTAGGGGCTTCTCATAACCTCATGCTCAAAACAATCATGGAAGAATTGGGATTGGAAGTAACAAAGGCCTATCATGATTTGTACTCTTTTGAATCAAGGAGGGTGCAATGTATTGGAGTCATCAAAGACCTAGAAGTATCATTGTTTCAGCTGCCCATGAAAAGTGTGGTCATGGACATTGTGGTAGATGATGTCCCTCCCAAGTTTGGCATGTTGTTGTCAAGATCTTGGATTAAAAATCTTGGAGGGACATTACAGATGGACCTCACATATGCCACCATTCTAGTCTTTGGAGGGGAACACAGAAGATTGTATAGAGAGGCTTAGCTGGCATATATTGTTAGTGATGAAGTAGAGCCCACCAATAACCCTATATTTTCACTTGACACTAATATGCGGTCTAGTTTATTGCAGCTCACTAATACTCCTAAAGCCCCTCTCGAAATCAGAAAGCAACCCATTTCTTGTAATGAAATACCTTCTCCATCTACCTCTGTGTGGAAATTGTTCTTCAATAGAGCCTCTTCTAGTGAAGGTGATGGCACTGGAGTGGTTTTGGTGTCACCTTGTCAGGAAACCATATCTCTGTCATACAAGCTAGAGGTTGAGACCATGAATAATGTGGAAAAATATGAAGCCCTTGTGTTAGGTTTGAGAGATGTAAAAGAAATGGGAATTGAAGAGGTAGCAGTGTTCAAATATGCAGAGTTGATAGTTCAACAGATCAAAAATTCTTATCAGGATAATCATCCTTGACTCAGAAGTTACATAAATGAGTTATGGGACCTAATTGGCAATTTTTTCTCAGCACTCAACATTTCATTTATTCCAAGAGAGGAAAATACTTTGGTCGATTCCCTAGCTGTTTCGGCTAGCTAGTTTAAGATCCCTTTACCTCCTAAGATAAAACATGAGGTTGAGATAAGATATAGGCCCTCTGTACCAGGCAATATCAAGCATTGGAAGGTATTCGAGGATGATCTGGAAATTAGAAAATTTCTTGAGTCTGTCGATGAATTCTCTGCATTGCACATTGATTAGGATCCTGATCCCGAAGGTGACCTTCACCCTGAGATTTTTTCAAACAAAATTTTGAATCACCATATTGTTCAGTTGCCTAGCAATCACATTCCAAAGGGACTAGTTCATTTAGAAAGATTGTTCGATGGGAATGATGTGGCAGTAAAGGGTAAGGTCTCAAATGAGGAGGCTGATGTAACTAAGTGCAACATTGGCACAGAGGGAGAACCAAAATTTATCAAGTTGTCCAATAGCATGTCAAAAGAGCAGAGAGCCGAGTATACCGACCTGCTGAGGGAATTTTCTGATATATTTGCATGGACCTATGAAGACCTCAAGACATACGACACCTCTGTCATTGAACACAATGTCCCACTCAAAGAAGAAGGAAAGCCATTTAGGTAGAAACTAAGACAAATCAATCCCATGCTGCTGCCATTATAGAGAAAGAGGTGAAGAAGCTACTGGATGCCCAGATCATTGTGCCTTTGAGATATTCAGAGTGGGTGGCCAACTTAGTTCCAGCAAGGAAGAAAAATGGCGAGATCAGACTCTGTGTTGATTTTAGGAACCTGAATAGGATCTCAAAGAAAGACAATTACCCTTTGCCCAAAATGGAGCACATACTTCAAAGGGTAACAGGAGCATCCAGGATTTCAATGATTGATGGCTACTTTGGCTACAATCAAATCTTTGTTATGCCTGAGGAAAGAGAAAAAACAACATTTACCACTCCTTGGGGCACATTCATGTATGCCAAAATTCCCTTTGGATTGATGAATGCAGGGGGAACGTTTTAATGAGCCATGGACATAGACTTAATTGGGGAAAGGGATAAGTTTGTGGTTATTTATCTGGATGGCATCACAGTCTTCTCCAGATCTGATAAAGAACACTACTGTCACTTGAAGAAGGTTTTCTTGAAATGCAGGAGACTTGGTCTCTCCTTAAACCCCAAGAAATCTTTGTTTGCTATGAAGGAGGGGAAGCTATTAGGCCATATAGTATTAGCAGAGGGAGTGAGGATTGATCCCAACCAAGTAGAGGCTATTTAGACCTTGTCACTTCCCAGGTCCATAAAAGAGGTCCAGGATTTCTTGGGAAAGATTAACTTTCTAATAAAGTTTGTCTCAAATTTTGTTGAGTTGGTGAAACACATCACAGTTATGCTCAGAAAGGGGAATAAAGTAAAATGGAATGTTGAGCCTAGGAAATATTTTGACCAAATCAAAAAAGCATTGACCGAAGCACCTGTGCTTATCAGTACTAATTACTCAAAGGATTTCTTAATTTTTTCTTTTTCCTCTTTTGATACACTGGTTGTTGTTCTACTACAGAAGAATGATGCAAGGCTAGAGCAACCCATTTCCTTTTTTAGCAAAGCACTGAGGGATGCCAAGATCATATATGACATTATGGAGAAGCAGGCCTATGCCCTAGTGAAATCTCTCAAATCTTTCAAAGTCTATGTTCTACACTCAAAGGTCATTGCATATGTTCCTTCATCTTTCGTGAAGGACATTCTTATACAGCCTAACATAGATGGGATAAGGGGTAAATGGATTGCCAAGATCCTTGAGTTTGACCTGGAGATAAATCCCACAAAGTTGGTTAAAGGGAAGGGTTTAGCCAAGCTACTGGTTGAATCCAATTGTAAGGCCTTGGGGTTTAATTTCATCAATGTTTTCTCAGATATTCAGCAAGCTGAGTTGTCCAACAACGATACTCAGGACAACTTGTCATTAGCATAATGCACCTGGTATAAAGACCTTATATATTTTCTACTAGAATTAAATCCCCCGGATGGAATGGGGAAAAGAAGGGCACGAGCTCTAAAGCTCAAGGAAGTCAATTATTTCCTTATTGACCAGGTTTTATATTGGAAAGACCCTATGGGGGTGCTTCTAAGATGTTTGAACCCACAGGAGGCCCTAAGAGTCATGTTTGATTTCCATAACAACCTATTTGGGGGACACCACTTCTAGAAGACCACAACCCACAAGATTCTCAGGGTTGGATACTACTGGCCCACCTTATTCATTGATGTTTGCAGAGAGGTCAAAGCTTGAATCAAATTCCAAAGGTTCTTAGGAAAGAAGCAACTGAAATCTCTGCCACTAAATCCTGTAGTAGCTTCAGCATCCTTTCAACAATGGGGTTGGACTTCATTGGAGAGATACACCACCCTTCAAGTGGCCAACATAGATGGATCTTAACTGCAACAGATTATTAAACTAAATGGATAGAAGCTATCCCCACCAGGAGTGCCTCACACAAAGTTATCATCAGCTTCCTGGAGGATATCGTAGCAAAGTTTGGCTACCCAAGTAGAATTGTCACTGATAATGCTGCATCTTTCAGGTCTGAGCCTCTAGTTAGGTTCTGTGAGTAGTTTGAGATTTCACTGATTCATTCCACTCACTATTATCCTCAAGGAAATGCACTGGCAGATTCTTCCAATAAAAGTCTGATCAAGCTCATTAAAAGATTGTTGGAAGACAATAAGAAGGCATGGGATTCAAAGCTCAAATTAGCTCTGTGGGTTGATCGAGTGACAACAAAGAAGTCCCTGAGCGCTTCCCCTTTTCAACTTGTTTATGGGATAGAAGCTATATTTCCCATTCAGCTGGCTCTACCTGTGGCAAAATTCTTTCAAGATTATGAAGGAGAGCCAAATCATATGGTCAAAATAATTCATCATTTTTTAGAAGTGCAGTAGGCAAGAGAAAAAGTAATGAATAGAGCTCATAGTCATCAGCAGAAGATCAAGCAAGCCTTTGATAGGAAGGTCAGAAAGGAAGAATTTGAGTTGGGAGATCTAGTGTCGAAGTGGGATGTGCCCAGGCAGGATAGAGGAAAACAAAACAAGTTTCAAGCCCTCTGGATTGGGCCCTTCAAAATCTCTGAAGTATTTTCAAACAATACTTACAGGTTGCAATATTTGGGGGGCAGATAATTTTTTGATGGCCCAGTGAATGGGAATTTCCTGAAGAAATGTTTTGTTTGAGCCTTAGAGGGCTCCTCTGTTTTTGTAAATATTGTTTTTGTTGTTGTTGTTTTTTATTTCAATAAGGGACTCCATAGCCCAAAAACAAGACATTGAAGCGGGAAAAGAGTTCTTAGCAACCCACAAGGGGCATGTCATTCGCCATGGAGCCTAATGTTAACACCAATTCTTGTTATGGGGTGTTTTCTCTCTAGTTTTGAGCTCGTTCCTGCAAAATGCGAGAAATGGGGTGTAAAAACCCATCATATGCATTTTAGTTAAAGGCTACATCCATGGACGCCAAAGCATAAGCTCAGAAAATATTGTTTCAGGCTTAAAATGCTTACAGGTAGGCACTTTTGTTTTCAATGGTTAGGATATGGCATCAGTATAGGGATCAACGGTCGTCGGGTCTTTAGGGCCATCAAGTTACCCGAGATTTAGCACAGTGGCAGCTTGTCGGCATTTTGGGGATCACTATTTGAGAGAACAAGGTTCTGCCTTGTGTTTTGAAGCCCTGAAGCGCGAAAAGAAAAATCCCCCCAGAAGGTTGGGCCCACAGTCCTAGCACCCGGTCACTAAAGAAGTAGGGATAAAAATAGCGCCTTTTGGGAGAGACAAAGTGAAAGCACCAATGGGATCTGATCTGTCCATCTAAGAGACAGGTGGTGAAAGGTTAAGCATAGTTGGGGTTTCAACTATGGGGATTTTGATGATAGCGGGTCTCTCGTCCATTGCATTGGGAATCCCTGAAATGCGAAAGGTTATACTTCTGGGGGTTAGGCCCACGGTCCTAGCACCAATTCATGTCAAGCAAGCCAGAGCTAGAGGTAGGGTCCTTTTCCAACTAAAATGTGTTTGGATCTAGACGTTCATAATTCAAGCACCTAGATCTACAGATATGGTCTGATTCCGGACCCCCCCCCCCTCCATTCTGCCTTTAATGGGGGGGGTGTCCAGAACTGGGCATACAACTCTCAATGATCAGCATCCA
>JASDQU011402509.1:128938-155787 GCA_032191745.1 Picea mariana | reverse complement strand
TGTAATTACCATTGCTCTTTATTTTGTGATTTTAACTTTGCAGATATTATTGCACTAAGTGAATATCTCACAAATGATTACCACTAGTACAACCAATCCCTATTGTTGTCAAAACACATATCATTTTATCCATCACCATGGATATTGGATAGTGATGAAAATTATGTTTAAGGTTTTAACCTACAATTTTCTATTATGGGTAAAACCATTGCTTTAAAATTTATAGGGCCAATATGGTTTTTTTTTTTATATATATTTCATGACATAAACAAAAGTTATCACTAACATTCAAACACTCCCAACAAAAAAAAAAGGTTGTATCATTTTCAAACATAATACTTCAACTTTCAGCATTGTAATTTCAGTTTCAATTGTACTAAAGTTTCCATAATCATTTGATGAAACATTAGACAATACCTTCATAATGGTTGCAGTCACTAAAACAAAATGAAAACCTTTAACACTAGACTTTGCCATATGGTTTCACAGTGGATTTAAAAACTTGCGAAGTTCAGGTCCAAATCCATGATCAAACATCTTGTATTCTTTATATAAGACCTAGGAAAATATCATAAAAGAGTCAACAATCTCATAAGACGTGTGATGTGTATGATTCTTGGGTACAACCACTCCTTCTGTGTTATCTCTTGATCAAGTTTTGAGGATTCTTGGTCATGTTTGACCTAATTTTGGGACTTCGATAGGCTGTCGAAGGCGGAGCGCAAGACAAAGTGGATATCGTGGGATATCAACCCCTTTTAGGGCCCTTTCGGGGATTTGGGATTATGTAACAGGTATGGGAATGTCGACCCATGGGTTCACCCATGCTTAGGCCTATTTTGTATGTATAAATAGATGATAGGCGATGTAGTGAGGATAGAGAGAAATGAATGGTTGAGTGCTAGAGTTAGATCTATGTGATTAGGAGTTGTAATTTCTTTGGTGCATACTATGTGAGACTTGTAGAGCTAAGTGCAAGTTAGTGTAAGAGACTGTAGAAGGTTGCGTGCTTAGACCTACTCAGGGAAGGAGGATCTAGCGAGTTTCACAGATCTCCTATCCTCTACGGAGTAGGATTTTTTATGCTCTGTGCATGTAACCTATTGAGGAAGCTAATAAAGAAGACAAAGAGTTGGTGGAAGTAGCCCCAGGGTGGGGGTGAACCACGTACATGTTGTGTTTCTCTGCTTTGTGCAATGTGTTGATGTGCTTAGTGATTTAATATAGATGAATGATATGTTGATGCTTAGTGCTTAATATTATGGATGGATGTTAGATCTGAATTAGATACATGTGCTTAGTGCTTGAATCTGCTAGATCTGATCTATTCCGTCGTGCTAAGTGTTGTTAGATGCTAGATCTGGTTTAATACTGCGTTGTGTTGTAATGAGGGTTTATCTGCGATGTAACTAAGAACTGAATACTGATAAATATAATTGTTGAGTGCTCTGTTAAGTTATTATAATCATAGATCTGTGTCCTATCTAAGGTTGCAGACACTGGAGTCCTGCAACCACCCCTGCCTCTACCTCGGGTGAGACTTTATCTGCTTCATAGGTGTCACTGAAAGGGCTGATAGTTAGGATTTTTTTGGTGCATTGTTGTAGCATTGAACCCTGGGTATACCCCTGTGCCAACAAATGGTTCCATTGTCAGGACCCTAAAACTGTGATTGCTAGGAACTGAGGAAAAATAAACTTTGTGCAAAGAACTGACTTGAAATTGTGAAATCTCTGTGCATAGATCTGTCAATCTAGTGTGCAATATTCTACTTGATTTGTGAAGCTCCGTGCTAAATAAAGAAGTTTGATTTGAAGAAAATAGGTAAGATTTGAACACTTTGTGCTCTGGTAAAGGTAAGAATAGTGAAAATCTTTAAGATCTAGAAGATTTGTGCTCTACTGAAGATAAGATTAGTCAAAATTTTTGTTTCTAAAGTATGGATCTAGGTATGTTTGATAAGATTTGTCCTAGATTGAAAACTAGGGCACTGATAGAAGAAAGAATATTTGATATGAGTAGATCTGATAATAATAGTGAAATATATGTTATACCTATGCATAAAGAGAATGCTTGGACTAAAAAATGGATGCAAGATCCTAGAAAGAATTTTTTGCAGGTTAGCTACCATGATCCTAGCGTGCAGTATAGGAAAGGTTGGGGATCATTTAAGAGAAAGAGAGGATTAAACCTTTGTTATAGTTGCTGAAGAATGGGACATCTGGCTAAGGAATGCCCTGGTAGAAGACCTAGTTGCCTCTGTTTTAAATCTATGGATCGTGAAGTATTGGATTTCCCTAGAATGATTGCTAAGGTTGAAAGGATGAATATGAGACAAGAAGACCATGAGAAAGATCCAGAAACTAAGATTATGACATAACCCCAGAAATGATCAAAGAAAGTATTGCTACATATGAAAGAAACCCTGAATGATCACCGACATGTCAGTTTATCAGAGGTCTTTAAAGAAAAAGAGTACATTGAAGCAATAATAGGAGACTTTGACATTGACTGTGTTCTAGATGGGGAAACATAAGTGAATATCATGACCTAAAGAACTTGAGAAATTCTAGGAAAGCCTACTATGACTCCTTCATTGTGATGAATAACATTATTCAGAGGAAAGATGATAACCCTATGTGGAAGACTTACCCACATATCTATGAGTTCTCATGGAACTTCGACAGAGGAAGAATTTGAAGTTGTTAAATTTATTGAGAACAATGCTCCATTTTCTATGTTATTAGGAAAACCGTGGATTGAAAAAGATCAGGCTAGAAGGAAAGAAGAAGAAGTCTTAGAACAAAAGAAGCAAGAGTTGAAAGATTTCATGACAAGGAGGATTGCACACTCGATTGAAGAATAAGAGAACCAGGTGAAGCTATTTCAAACCAGAGATTTGGATGTCAAACTGGGAAGAACACTAGAAGGTCCTCAGAAGACTGAAGTACCTATTCCAGGTACAAATGAAGTATTACCCTTGATTTCTAGGAAGGAACCTCAACAACGTGAAGTTACTATGTCGAAAGAAGATAAGAATCAGAATGGAAAAAGGAACTCCGAGACGAAGCTCACTAGAAAGAAGGATAGAAAATTAAGTAAGAAGAGAGCTAATCTTGAAAAGTTACAGAAGGTACCTGAGGGAACTTCGCAGAAGGAAAATTTGAAAAATTAGAGCTTTGATGGAATATCATAACAGTGTCACATGGCACTTCTCCATGGTGAAGCAATATAGTCGTTAGAGATAGTATAATCGTTTGACCGATGGACCAAACAGGTAGAAAGGCATTTATGGTAAGAAAGTTCTCCACTAGATTGTTGGGACCATGCCACAATGGACATAACTGATTTAATGAAAGCCTCTCGCCCATTGCAAGAGATATGTTTATGAGTTATCTATTTAGCCCAGCGTTCCATGCAACGAGAACACTTTTTCCAATCGTGACTATCAGAGCTTGTAGCATAGTTGATTTTTCATAGTGACCACTATGTTAGTTCCATCTATCTTGTTGCATTGAATAGTTAATCTTCGAACCCGAGACATTCAACCACAAGCGTGCATGTCGGACGAGCTTAGTGCTGCAGAGAAAATTGTCGAAGAAGTTATTATTGACCTAATGAATGAAAGGGTAATGTCTGAAAGAGTGATGTCTGCAAGTATTCTACCATCATCAATGAGAGGAATGCAAGCCTCTATGTTGACTGCTCACAAATCAGAATCATCCCGACCATTAGTAGAAATGAGAACCAAACACCGAGATGACCTAGAAAATGCGAAGTTGATCCCATCCATATTGTCGTATTACATTCCACCTCTAGTCGGGGCAGTGACTCGAGATAGTGTACCAAGAGAATTTGAGCACACCATGGTTATTGCGTACCTCCCGAAGGGGATATGAGTATTTCGTGCAAAGAAGGATAATATCACAACGTTGAAGTTCAATGAATTCAACCTTGGAGATCGAAGAAACTATAGTATGCTTTTCCTGTATAAGTACCTGACCAAGACAAAGGGGAAGAACTCAAAGATAATCCCTCAGCTGTGGATGATGAACCTCATGTAATCCACTATGTTAAATGTCATGAATATCCTACACTTCGTACGACACCAGGAAGTCAATGCTTGTGTCAAGTTATTACTTTCATGTTACCATGGAGGCTACTTATGGCTAGACCATTGTATTATAGTCGACCCAACATTGATCCATAGGATAAAAGGATTGAGTATGCAAGGACCTGACCCACAAGAGTTTTATCCAGGAAAATCCATAGATCGCACACTAGAACAAAATATAAAAGGATACATATGGCGATGTTGAAAAGGGAACACGAGGATACAAGGTAGCCTCCATCCAGAATGGCGCGGTGTGCCTCACCTGTCAGTTAATTGTAGGAAATTTAGTAAGGAAGAACATACCTATGTAGGTCATGGGATTTGTTGTTGACCTTGCGGGAAAGTGCGTAGAAGGTTTACAGATGAACTGGGCAAAGTACTTGGTGAATCAGTTAGAGATAGACTACTGCAAAGCATAGGTTCAAGGCTATGAGTTCCACTTTAGCTGGCTCCTAATCCTTATTGCCTTTGTTGCCTCGGATATGCTGGAAGGTGTGACCTTCCTGAATATTGAACTGTTCGAACTGCTTGCTGCAAAGTTCACCACCCTTTGGTACTCAAGAGATATGAAAAGAAGTGGCAGTTGAACGTTGTTTTTCATGTGTACTACCTTCAGCTAAAGAGAGACATAGAATCATAACCTCGCATGACTCCAAAAACCTTACAGAGATTCTGACCTCTTATGAAGTTCTACGTAGATCGACACTTCATCTACCTTACTGTGTGAGTTGATGAACATAAGGAGCAGTTGCACTCATACTACAAGCTCATGGAAGAGGATCTTGAGGATATCACTAAGGACTGGTGGGTAGACCTCCTTATTCCAACAAACCCTACAGACATGTATGACCGTGACAACCCAAAAATCGCGCATAATACACTCGTACCCAACAAAACGAAGATGACCGAGGAGGTCCAAGACCTAAGTAGCGCCTCAGGAAAGACTTCTTCAGTATCACCTSACCAAGGGGGTGAGGAGTAAGAAATAAATGGCACAGGAGCTGAATAGAAGAAAGGYGAAGTAATACTTCTGAGAGATGAGACCGATCCCCTGAAGAAGAGGAATCTTAGAGCTATAGGCTGAAGACTGAGTCATGCATCAAGTAGAGTAGCTCACAGAAGYTGTCCAGCATCTACAACAATGAATAATAGATTTAGAATTGTGCATTGTACCTGACACCCCRCAGGATGTAAGGGACMAAAGGGAAGCAACTGCTCAAAGCACAGTTGAAAGAATAAAAGTCCTTGCCCTRGAATGMAAGAAACTAAGTGATAACAATGCCCATACCTACAATAAACTAACTAAGAATCCATAATTGAAGGAACTGRAGTCRSATCTCCAAGAGGTGAAGTATCAAGACRAAATGATATAGGCGCAGTTGAAGCCCTTGTCAGCTATGGAAAGAATGAAGCGAACCCAAGAGCAGTGCACTACCCAGTAGCAGGTCCATAGTATTCAAAGCAGAGTTATGGAAGTAACTCAGAGGCTCCAACCTATATAGGATGAGGCTTACCAACTGTTCATAGAAATCAAAGGTCGAGGAGAAGAACTGGAGTAATTTGTTACTATAGCTAAACAACACATCGAAGGACCTGTCAACGAAGAATTCATACAAGAATTCATTGAACAGGAGGTTGTAGCACAACAATAAGTCGAAGCAACTCGATCCAAGATTGAGGATTTTGAAGCAAGACTAGTCAGATCAAAGTGACTCAAGACGAGTCATAGGTGAGTGTTGGGGGCATGTTGTCCCTTGACCAAGTTTTGAGGATTCTTGGTCATGTTGACCTGATTTTGGGAATTCAACAGGCTGTCGAAGGCGGAGCGCAAGACGAAGCAGATATCGCAGGATATCGGACCCTTTTAGGGCCCAATTGGGATTTGGGATTATGTAACGGGAATGGGAATGTTGGACCATGGGTTCACCCATGCTTAGGACTATTTTGTATGTATAAATAGATGCTAGGCAATGTAGTGAGGATATAGAGAAACAAATGGCTAATTTCTAGAGTTGGATCTATGTGATCAGGAGTTGTAAGTGATTTGGTGCATACTATGTGAGACTTGCAGAGCTAAGTGCAAGTTAGTGTAAGAGACTGTAGAAGGTTGTGTGCTTAGACCTACTCAGGGAAGGAGGATCTAGCAAGATGCATAGATCTCCTGTCCTCTACGAAGTAGATTTTTTTAGGCTCTGTACATGTAGCCTATTGAGGAAGCTAATAAAGAAGACAAATAGTTGGTGGATGTAGCCCCAGAGTGGGGGTGAACCATGTACATGCTATGTTGCTCTGATTTGTGAAATGTGTTGATGTGATTATATGTTCATGTGCTTACTTCTTTAATATAGATGAATGATTTGTCGATGCTTAGTGATTAATAATATGGATGGATGTTAGAGATGACTTAGATACATGTGCTCAGTTCTTGAATATGCTAGATCTGATTTGTTCTAACATGCTAAGTGTTGTTAGATGCTAGATTTGGTTGAATACTACGTTGTTTTGTAATGAGGGTTTAACTGTGATGTAACTAAGAACTAAATACTGATAAATATAATTGTTGGGTGCTTTGTTAAGTGATTAGAATCACAGATCTGTGTCCCAACTAAGGTTGTAGACACTGGAGTCCTGCAACCACCCCTGCCTCTACCTCAGGTGAGACTTCATCTTCTTTGCAGGTGTTGCCAAAAGGGACGGCAGTTAGGGTTTTGTTCATGCGTTGTTGTAGCATTGAACCCTGGGTCTGTCCCTATGCCAACATTCTCAAATATCCATTTAGCCATCATTGAAATACTTATAATACATAACGCTGGTAAGAGATTATCCTCTATAAATAAATAAACAAGGGTATTTAAGTTTCAATTAAAAGAAAAATTATTTTATAAAAGATTGGATTTTATGTAACAATTAATGCATGGATTCACTTACCTTCAAATAAGTTCCACTTATCTATATATGTTAAATATAAGTTCCATTTGTATATATAAGGTATTATTGCTAAGATATTAAAAATAAGTAGCCGCTCTAGAGAAAATCTACTTCATCTAACCATTGTCAGTGTAGTGTTTTGTAACTTAGAAGCATAGGTCCATTCCCTTTTGCTTCAACCTTCAATGGTTGCAACACTAATATGTGTGAAAAATAAAAAATATAACAAAAATAGAACATCTCGATGTGAGGACTCAACCGAATGATAAGGAAGAAATTGAATAATATAGAGGTAGGTATGATGGGATATAAATAGATAGGTAGGAAGGTAGTTTGATTTATTACTTGACTACACCCACTTCTCCTAATCTTTCATGGTCAGTACAGGTCTAAACTCACCCTTACTAGCATCAGGGATGATGAGTGTGTCCACACTAAAACAAATTTTGTTCACACTAGATGTAATAATATTGGAAAATATGCAGTCGATAAGTCAATGAAGTAGGCTACCCTAGACATTTGTTGAAGTAGGTGAGAAATTTTCTCACAATCAATTCCCAATCAATTCCCAAGTTGTTTTCAATCGCCAACTATTGATATGATTTCGTGAGTATGGATACAATGGATGGAAATCAATGCGTACAATGTACAATATGTTGAGGAAGAGAATTAATGACATAACAACCAATTTATTCATGCAATCTTATTGAGCATTAATTACACAACAATCCAATTTATTCACACAATATTTTAAATCCAATTTATTCAGAAAAAGTTTTGATAATAGAACTATAGATCATTAATAATCCCCCAACTACCTTTCTATGTTGCTCAAGTTTTGTTTTATATATTATTAATAGGCCAGAGTGAATTGTATTGTGTTTCAACAATAAATTCAACCAACATGTTTGATCGATCCTGGACTCTATGGAGCACGGTTCTCCAAGTCTCAATTTCTCTCCCAACTCCCAACAAAATTATTGTTACAATTAATTTATACATTCTATATGTATTTATAACTAGACTTGGAACTCAATCAATTTGACTACGGAACCTGCCCATCCATGATCTTAATCTTACACCTATTTACTGACTTACAAGATTGGATCTTATTCATTTTATATAAGAACTTTGTTTTAACATAATTTTATTGATTTTCATTTACACAATTCTTCTACATCTACTCAATAATAAATCTAAATAACATGATGAAATAAGTAATAGGTTAACTCTAATATATAGAACTTAAAACATACGTATATATAAAATATCAGTAACAAAATACCACCGAAAAATACCTCCTCATTAGTTTGTCAAAGCTCATTAGCTGTAATGTAGTTATGGGTGCTTCCAAGCATTCTTTTCCCACTTGCCTAGAGTGAAACAATGGAATCCTCCTAGCCAACTAGGATCCTAGCTGACTTCCTAGCTCCAAGAAACCTTTTGGTTTCTTGGCCCTCTGTGCCCTTCACTCCAAAAGAAACAAAGCACAAATTCTCTAAGAATACTATCACGAGAATTACATCTTCCAAGAATTGTCCAACCTCTCAACATCCTCTCATATTTATCATGTTTTCATTTCTCCTTCCCCAAGTCTCCTCAACCACCCTCATTATTAGCCATCAACCTCCCTTATCTAGATTTTTTGGAAAACTATAAAATAAAACTGAAATATAAATAACTTGCATAAAACAACAATAAACAAAATGCAAAGTCTTTCTTCTCATGCTAGCTAATTAATGCAATTTGACAATTTTCCCCAAAATGTACATTACAACCCATCATGCTCATTTAATTCATCATACCAACCATTAATCAAGTCAAATAACGTATTTAATGCTTATAGATATTTTGTATGCTATATAATTTACATAGTTAATAAACATTCGTTTAAATAATAACTAATCTAGTTTAATAACTAAAATATTAATTAATTGTACTAGTGTACATGTGTAGGGTATGTGTGCGTAGCTAGCAGACACATATCTCATGCATGTACTAATGATAAACAACCAATACCTCTAGTGTATAGTTCCTATATGATCACACCAATGTATGCAGGACAACCGATTAAGTAATGCATCATTTAATCATCTTAACAAACAAAATTAAAATAATTCATCATTAACTCATTATCACACTTAAAATATAAAAAGGGAATCAAAAGAGGGTTTTAAACATGATAGGAATGAAGTGAATAAACAATAGTGGCACATATAATCCCCAATCAATATTCTCAACTAACATCGAAGCATGCTTCCTTCTTGACCTACTTCCATATTCCATCCTATCCTTTCCTCTGTTGGACTAATATGGAGTGTCAACTATATTTACCTAACCCCATATAGAACTCATAAGCGGAAGTGTCATACATCTTGACCAAGCTCCCCTAGCACGCAACTAGCAGTCTCCATCACACATCTAGGGGAGCGTGAATTCACACAACCCTACCACAAATCTAGGTTTCAGAGGATAAACGATGGGAAATAACTCCACCCCTCCTCATAGAACTAGGGTCAACACCCTACATGAATCCATATTGTGCAAATATTGTTCTTAGAGTCACACCATCAAACAACCACTCTGGACAAGCTCTGTGTCCTGTCAAAACCATACTTACCACAAACCATAGTAATATTTTGAATCACATTTTAAATCATAATTATAAATTATAGCATACACTATCTTCTTGATATCTATGACATCCATGTTACCTCATCATTGTAGTCATTTGGTTATCACATAGCTCATCAACCTGTAGTTTAGTTCACCAATAACTCATATCCATGTATATACATCATAATTTCATATAAGAATCCATATTTTTATTGATGTTCAATTAAGAAATGTATGTTTATTTTTATCATGCCTTGCATTTGTTATACACTTACAACATAATTTGAACTGGTACCCATGTACACAAATTCCACATTTAAATTTGCATGTCGAAACAATTCTCATAACTATCATCATTATGAACATCTAACAATAAAATGACATTATACATCATATAAATAGGTCCAAATATACATATCTCAAATGTCTATATAAGTCTAACTAACTCCAAATAGTTACTAAGTAAAGAATTACTAACATGCGTAAAATGAGAGTTCTAATTGACAAAAGTCAAAATATGGGGTGTTACATATAGACTTTATCTTGTCTTCAGAAAAATAGTTTTGTTGTTATATAATTGAGGGAGATGTGTTTCCATGTTTCCATATTTTATTTTTCTTATGAATACCTAGTAGCGGATGTCAATTCCTTCTTTTAGTCTAATAAAATATATGTGGTTGGAGCTACAATTCTGTTTGTAGTCATAAATTCCACAGCTCTAGTTTTGCATAATTAGTACATACAATTTGCTGACCTGAGTTTCTTTTAAATATGCAGTGTCTGCACTTTGGAATGTACAACCAAGATTTTAGTATGTGAAATTTGGAGAAAAATAATATGTTCGAGTATTTATAAGATATATATTCCATACTTTTTTCCATATTAAATTTTAAGCAATATAATTGTTTTTGTATCTATTCAAATTTGGTAACTATGAGTTACAATTCATAGGGTTTTGGTGTTGCAATGAATATGGCAGCATGCCAGGCCTCCCACTGAGGTTCAATTTCCCCAGTGACATGACCAAGATGTTGGGGTCAGGGGCAAACTGTAGGCAATTTTATGGAAGAAAAAAAGAAAAGAAAAGAAAGGAGAGGAACATTTCCTTTCAGTGTTACCACACTTCCAGTCAAACAAGATATATTCGATTGTGTTGGACCTTTGAATCTCTATCCACTTCTTGGATCAAGAACATTCGAAACTCTATCCTCTTTTTTAAGCAACTAACCCTCAAAACATGACTGAAAGAAGGCGTTGGATCCCATGTCACAACAATGGCTTGAGTTGCAAAATATCGTCGTTCTCTTCTTCCGGTTGATGAAAATCCAAGGAAGTGCATAAAGTTAACATTGTCATGGGATGTCTTCCCTTAACATGCCACCTTTAAAATGCCTAGCATTCACTGAATAAATCCACAGAAAAAAAAAATGTTCAGCTGAAAACGCACGATTCACGTGTGATTCCTATAGTCAAACAAGTTGTGCATTTGCACACAACATGTGCTAGTTTTGTCATACCTGGCACCTTTCGCAAAGCACATCAATTTCAGTCACTTCTACTTCCCGGTAATTTGTAGGCTGGGAAGAATTTTAATAGATACCAATATAGACACATATTAACTCTGGTTCTACTAAACTTAGAGAGATCAAATCTCTCCAAATGAAAACCCTTCCTCCTTAACCAATTAATTTATTATTCTTCTTCTTATTATTATTATTATTGAATTTAGGCACGAAATCACACATCGACCTAATACTAATTGTAAAATGTGCCTCTAGGCACAACCAAATCCTTTGAATTTAGGTCTCAACATTCTAAAACATGGCCAGATTTCCATATTACAATCAAATAAAATTCATTATACAATCTAAGAAAGAAAAAAAAACTTGGGCCAAGCTTATATGACTATTCAGATAAAAAAATAAAATTATCGCCCATTTCCCATCAATCTTGTTAAGGAGGTTGGAAGACAACCTTTGGACTATGTATGTGTGTAAACAACGCTTCTTTTTCTCTTATCTATTTGAGTGAGGTCTTTACTTGAGAGCTTTATTGGTTGATCAGTAAATTTATCATCTCCCAGTTTTATATATCATAGTTCTTTGTTAATTAGTTCCTGGTAAAATGTCTATATATGAATTCTTTAGCCATTTTATTTTTATATATGATATACATTAGTACATTTTTCTCACCACATTATCAACACTCGAAAAATTAATATTCTATATGTTGGATTACTGAGAAGGGGGGGGGGTGTGAATCAATAATAGAGAAATATAATCCTTTTTAACCATATAATGAAAGTGTTATATCAATGTAGCATTATAATCCAATATTTTCAAAGTAAATAAACAATGAACAAATTAACAATTATACACATACACAGTACACCCATGATTTTACGTGGAAACTCAAAGAAGGAGAAAACCATGGAATGTTTTTTCTTATATGTCTTGAAGAATTACAATCTTTGGAAGCACATACTTCCTTTTTTTTCTAGCTCCAACTGGAAGGAGGCTCCAACCCCCTATTTTCTTAGGCTACAACCTGAGGGAAGCTCCAACTCCCTAATTCTCTAGCTACAACTAGAAGAAGAGTACAACCCCTTATGTTCACTAGCTACAACCACCTGTCCTTGTCTTGTCCTACTTCCCTCATGTATAATTAGAATGATGGAACCACTGTCACACTATCACTTTGAGATATACTGTTGTAAACATGTACAAATCAAACTGCACCAAACAACCTATACCAATAACATGAACCATGCATCAACCATGCATCAACCTGTAATCAACATGTACCATAAACAAGTGCATCAACCATGCACCAACTTGTACCTCAACCTAAAAACCTTCATTAAATTTAACAAGAAGAGACTATCACTTTCATCAAACTTTACTTTAGTCACACATGACTAGTTTTGGATTAGTCAACAACCCTAACTTGAAATAATCATAACTATGTACTTATAATGAATAAAGATTTGAAAATAGTACACAATGTTCTTCAGTGTGTTTTATGCAATTCCTCCAGGTATCGCTACTTGGAATCTCTCATAAAAGGATTTATAGAAAAAATGGCATACCTTGTTGAATTCTGTCTTATTCTAGAGAGCGAACTTGTAGAGTGTGTCCCGTACATAATATTTGTTGTATGGATCTTAAAGTTGTACAAAGAATACTACAAAATGTAATCTAACCAACACATTTTTTCTTACTGAATTTGGATATGTTATGAAGAATTTATGACGTTTTTACCCGAAACACCTGTTTTAGACTAGTTTAAGGACTAGCCACAAACCCTATTTTCCACGGAGTGTAACTCCAAAAATACAACAAACCACAAGATGAAATTAGTACCACAACTACTTGTATACATTTTCTTAATGGCCTCCCACTTTSATAGTCTGAATCATTCTATAAAAAAAWTTATTGCAAAAATGGTGAGATGACTTGTAAATAACATACCTTAGAAAGAATCATCAAAATAATTTATCCTCCCTTGAATTTCGGCCTTYTTTACTTCACCTTCCCTTTGAAATTTGGCTTATATATACTTTGGTTACCTCAGGCACCTGTAGATATTCAATATKATAAAGTGTGGTCAAAATGAGAGAGCCTTGCCTCTTATTTATACTCTCCAAGTAGCTTCCTTAGAAGCATCTTCTAGGTCAGTTTGCCCACATAGCCACTTTGTCCACATAGTCACCTATGTCTAAATTTGCCAAATTTTCCACTTGTCCATGTATCCAATAGCCAGTTGACCACTTAACCCATTTTTCTCATTTTAGGGTTAACCTTCTTATAACCACTTTCCATAATTAGAAAGATTTCCATTTACTTTATTATTTAAATAATCCTCCGTGACTTTGTCACTTCACTTTATTATTTAAATAATCCTCCTTGACTTTGTCACTTCACTTTCTTATTTAAATAATCCTTTTTGACTTTGTCACTTCACTTTATTATTTAAATAATCCTTTTTTACTTTGTCACTTCACTTTATTATTTAAATAATCTCTTATTTGCAAGAACTTTGACTACTTTGACCTTTTGGGGCTTCTAGATGACTCAAGAGGGTTATCCAACTTCACATGGCAATAACTCTCTAACCATGAGAATTTATCTGACGTTCCACATACCACCAGAAATGGCATGACATGTATTATCCATCTAGAATAGTCTTACCTGGAAATAAATAAAAAATCATACCATTATACAAAAAACAAACTTGGGTACATTACCCAAACCTTTGTGCTACCGGAATTCACTATCAAACTTTTTTCAAGGGTTGACATCAATGAAAACCAACCCAATTAATCAACAATATCCCCCTTTGTCATTGATGGCAACACTCTGATGCAATACTGAAATCATATCATGCATGCTCCCCCTGGAACCATGCCCGCATCTCTGTGAATAATTCTCCCCCTGGAACCATGCATATGTCCTCTGCATAATATAAATATGTCCCCCTTTTTAATCAATGGCAAAGTTATCTTTCCATTTAGGGATGATCGCCCTAACTGACTCGACAAGTCTCCCAACCTGAACTGTCCTCTTTGGTGCTTCCTCATGTACATCTAACACATATAAGATGAGTATTCAAAATAATTAGTTTTGTAGTATAAATAACTTCGAGTCTCTCATGAAGATACTCAAAGGCTTCCAGTGGAAGAAGTTTTGTAAAGATGTTTGCCACTTGTTCTTTTGTACCCACATATTCAACTCTGATGTTCTTTTCTGCAACCTGTTCCCATACAAAGTGATACTTGATTGGAATGCGCTTCATCTTGGAGGGAATCACTAGGTTATTTAAGATATTTATGGTACTTGTATTATCACAATATATTGGAATGGGCTCATCATACTCAACCTGTATATTTGTCAGAGTTTGTTTCATCCATAGAACCTGTGAACAACATGTTGTTGCTGCAATATACTCTGTTGGAGTTACTTCACACACACCTAGGATTTATTTTTCCTAAGTATTTTGTTGGTTTATTAGTCATAATTAGTCATTATCTAGTCTCCTATATTTTAGGAGAGAATATTCCAACTGGAGAATATTCTCTTTCAGATCACATTTCAGTTTGACTAGTTGAGTTGAGTTTAGATGTTGCATTGGGATCATGACCATGCAACATTGGGATCATCACCATGCTAATTCAAACTTGCCTTGGTATCATCACCAGAGTGGCGCATTAGTCTTGATTCCCTAGGTTAACTCCTCACTACTCTTTGTTCAATYAGTTAACTGAAGACTAGTTGACTAGTTAACTCAACTAGGTGGCAGTTCACTCCCGTAACTTCTTGAGAGACTAGAATAGGTGGTAGTTCACTCCCGTAACTTTTGACGTGTGTCCATATCACTCGATGCCACCAATATGGTGACTTGTTTCACCTCAAGTAGAACTCATTGAGATATACAGAGCATATCATGTGTAAATTATTCATTATTCATAATGGTTAATGATAATTCTTCCATTATTTCTCTCCTTCTTCTTCCTTTTCCGATTATCTTGAAAAATGTTTGTATTATTGTTTAGATATATCTATTATGTGTAGGTTAAACACATTTACATGGTATCATATCCGACATACTATTAATCAAAATCTACACCAAAAACATTTTGCAGGTACAAAAGATTGAAGATAGCGGAAAGATGGAATTCCAAAAAGAATTCATTTTGACACCTTACAACTATTTTTCATGGAAGGATAAAATGGCCATACATCTCCGATCCAGAGGGTTGTATAGTTTAACCATGAATACAGATACAAAGACGACATCATCCATAGAAAAATCCAAGTACTTAAATCGCATGGATGAGGCACTCGAAACAATTTACAGTCTTATCTCTCTCGATCTCCTTTTTCACATATCTTCTTGTAAGACTCCCAATGAAGCTTGGAAAATCTTGGAAGGTATCTTTGGAAAACAGAATGAGATGAGGGGACACATTATGGAGGTTGAGATTCTCACATTGGCTCCAAAAATATTTGACAATATCTAATATTTCTTTACAAAATTCAAGGATTTACTGTCGCAACTCAAAGCTTGTGGGGTTGATAAATTGACGAAGAAGAAAAAAAGGGTTCTCACCATTCTCTCCAATCTTGGTCCTAAATTCTCTATATTCATATCCACATTCCATACTATCATATTCACCTCTGGAGCCACCTAGAAGATGCCTTCTCTTAAGGAATTTATCGAATCCTTGACACAAGAGGAAACCAAGCTCATCAACATGGACGCAATAAAAGGCCCAAGGGTGCATGAACTCACTGTGCATGATGGAATCCAAAAATATCAGAAATCTAAAGATAAATATAAGAGGAAATCTCATGCACATCCAAAAAAGGAAGGGTACACAAAACCCTTCACTGATGCCTCTGGATCCAAAGGAGAAAAGGGAAAAAAACGGGAGAAATGCATGTACTGTCACAAAGGATTCCATTCATAATAAACATGCATGAAAAATAAAATAGATCTGATGTCTCAAATACAACAGCAAAACAACCTTGGATATCACATCCCCGAAGGTGCAAAGAAGAAGAAGCCATAAGATCTAAGTTCCAAGAAATGCAATTCTAGCCATGCCTTGATTTCCATGAACTCCTCTCCCGATGCTTGGATCGTAGATTCAGGAGCATCACATCACATGGATGCCTTAGAAGCAATTTATTCTTCATTGGATGCATGAAAAGGTCATTCTATTTTGATGGGGGACAACTCTTCTATCGAAGTCACTGACAAAGGAAGGATTGAACTCACCAATGGAAGTTTCGAGAATGTGTTGCATGTTCCCAGGATTTCTGTCAACCTTCTCTCTATGTATCATATGAAGAATTCCGACACCAGAAAGAAATTCATATTTACACCAAACTCAATGGACATATACGACATGCAAACCAACTCCAAGGTTGCTACTGGTGAGGTAAATCATCAATCTAGATTGTATACATTTTCTGAATTCATTGAACCTGATTTTGCTTTAGTGCTTACTCATGCTGATGAAAGTAGTAGGATATGGCATGAAAGGTTTGGAAATTTTAATTTTAGATACATGAAACAACTTAGCAAGCAAATATTAGTTGATGGTCTACCAGACATCCATTTCTCCAAGGGAGTATGTGAGGGATGTGTTCTTGGGAAACACCCTCAAGAGAAATTCAAGAAAGGAAAGTCTCAGCGAGCTTCCGCACCTTTAGATCTGATCCACAGTGACCTTATGGGTCCTTTTCCACATCCATCCACCAACAAAGCGAGTTTTGTTCTCATTTTTGTTAATGATTTCTCACATTTTACTTGGATCTACTTTCTGAAGAAAAAGTCCGAGGTCTTTCAACACCTCAAAGATTTCAAAGTCTTGGTTGAGACATAGTCTGGAAAGAAAATCAAAGTCCTATGAACTGATAATGTAGGAGAATATGTAAATCATGAGATCCATAATCATTTCCATGAGGCAAGGATTCAGTTGCAGCATACAGTTCCCTACACTCCGCAACAAAACGAAGTTGCTGAGCGGAAAAATAGATCTCTAAAGGAGATGGCATCTTGCATGTTGCATGCAAAGTCACTACCACACAAACTATGGGTTGAAGCACTTAACTGTGAAACATACATCCAAAATAGATCTCCCCATAGATCTATTAAAGATAAGACCCCCTACGAGGCTTGGAGTGGCCTCAAACTGGAAGTGACCCACTTTCATATTTTTGGTTCACGTGAATGGACCAGGATTCCCTCTGAAAAGAGGAAGGCACTTGATCCATAGAGCATTGAGTGAATTTTTGTTGGATATCTTGATGGTGTGAAGGAATATCGTCTTATTGATCTTTACTCATACTGGATCATCATTGAGCGTAGTGTCCAATTCAAGGAAAGTGTCTCACATGTACCTCAACACCCACATGCAGACACCTTTACTCTTCCACTTGTCCAAGATGATGAGCATGCACATGCCGACTCTTTTTCAGACGAGAGTTCTGATTGAGAGGACTCAAATGATTTAGATTCAAATTCAATATAGTCAAATGCAGAGTCAGAGCATCCATATGCAGTTGCAGAGCTAGAGCAGAGGCCCAAGTGGGCACAGACTAATCTTCAGGATGCAGGGGATCTCGTTGGTGATCCATCCGATACTAGGAGGACTAGATATGATTTCAAGGAGCCTCCTTTTGCACTCATTTCCACTGAACCATTTCCCTCTAGGCAGATTTTATTGGTTCAGTATTCCGATCCACAGTCTTATGGCGAGGCTGCTGGAAATCCCTTTTAGGAATCGGCCATGCAGGAGGAACACAACTCCCTCCTTGAGAACAATACTTGGGATCTGGTTCCCTTTCCTTCTGGGAGGAAACTTGTCAGATGCAGATGGGTCTACAGTACCAAGAGTGCAGCAGATGGACAGATCAACAAATACAAAGTCAGGCTTGTCACCAAAGGCTTTCAGTAGGTTCATGGTATTGACTATGATGAGACCTTCGCTCCAATAGCGAAGATGGATTCCATTCAATTGGCCCTTGCCATTGTGGCAGCCAAGGGATGGTAAGTACATCAGATGGACGTGAAGAATGCATTTATTCATGGTGATCTCTCTTAGGAGATCTCTCTTAGGAGATCTACATGGAGTAGCTCCAAGGATTTATGCAGGACTCATCTTTGGTATGTTGAATGAAGAAGTCATGTTATGGCCTCAAGCAAGCTCCGAGGGAAGGTATGCCAAGATGGACTCCTACCTATTGTCACAGAACTTTGTAAATTGTAAATCAGACCCGAATGTATACATGCTTAGGATGACTGATTCACTTCTACTTTTATTTCTGTATGTCGATGATTTATTGATCACCGGTTGCTCGACTTCAACGATTTCTATAGTCAAGAGGATTCTTCCTGATAGGTTTTTTATGACAGACATGGGTCCACTACACTTCTTCCTTGGACTTGAGATCAGTCAGGATGCATCAGGAATCAAACTATCTCAATCCAAGTATGCACAATATCTTCTTGAGAGATTTCACATGATAGACTGCAAGTCTGCTCCTACTCCTTTCCTATTAGGACTCAAACTTGAGGTTGGTGGGGAGACTCCACTAGTTGACATCACATTGTACAAACAGATAGTGGGGAGCTTGTTGTATCTCACACACTCCAAACCAGAATTCTCATATGCAGTTGGCGCATTTTCTAGGTTCATGTAGGAGTCGCATGAGCTACATTGGAAAGCTGCAAAGCATATCCTTTGATACAGATAGGGCACCATCACCTTTGGGATTCATTATGCAACAAAATCTACATTACATATCATTGGGTTTACTGATTCTGACTGGGTTGGCGATAGCATTGATCGCAAGTCCACATCTGGTTACTCACTCAGTCTTGGTTCCGGGCCTATTTGTTGGTCGAGCAAGAAGAAAGTTGCCATATCTCTATCTTTAGCCGAGGTAGAGTATAGAGGGGTAGATAACATAACCATTTAGGATATGTTGCTACAACATTTTCTCACAGAGTTGGGCATTNATATCTCTATCTTTAGCCGAGGTAGAGTATAGAGGGGTAGATAACATAACCATTTAGGATATGTTGCTACAACATTTTCTCACTGAGTTGGGCATTCGATTTCATCGGTCAATCGTCATCTAGTGTGACAACCAGAGCACTATGAAATCTTGCAGAGATCCAGTTCAGAGGCAGCGGACAAAGAACATAGAGATCCACATGCACTACATCCAAGAATTAGTACATGAGGGGATCATCGACTTATAGTTTTGTCCTTCAGATGAATAGACAACAAACATTTTCACCAAGACCTTCACTGAGCATAAATTCCATTCTCTACAAGGTCATCTTGGAGTGAAGGACATAGTTTCCTAGCAACTGTAGTTATTCTTTTTACATACATTGTACTTTGAGGGGGGGGGGGGGGGNTTTCCCTCTTTCCTCACTTTATGTTCATTTTATCTTTTGTACTTGGGTACCTAACATGGCCTCGTTGCCGAGATCCAATATTTATTTTCACCATAGTGATGTTCAAGGGGGGTGTTGGATTTACTTCACACAAACCTAGGATTTATTTTTCCTAAGGTTTTTATTTTCTCATTATTCATAATTAGTCATTATCCTATCTCCTATATTTTAGGAGAGAATATTCCACCTAGAGAATATTCTCTTTCAATTCTCACTTCAGTTTGACTAGTTGAGTTGAGTTTAGATGTTGCATTGGGATCATCACCATGCTAGTTCAACCTTGCCTTGGTGTCATCACCAGAGTGGTGCATTAGTCTTGATTCCATGATTTAACTCCTCACTACTCTTTGTTTAGTCAGTTAACTGAAGACTAGTTGACTAGTTAACTCAACTAGGTAGTAGTTCACTCCCGTAATTGCCTGAGAGACTAGAATAGGTGGCAGTTCACTCCTGTAACTGCTGGTGTGTGTCCATATCACTCTATACCACCACTATGGTGACTTGGTTCACCTCAAGTCGAACTCATTGATATATACAGAGTATATCATGTGCAAATTATTCATTATTCGTAACGGTTAATGAAAATTCTTCCATTCTTTCTCTCCTTCTTTCTTTTCCAATTCTCTCTACAAATGTGTGTATTATTGTTTATCTAGATATATTCTGTGCAGGTTCAACACATTTACATACTCTACCTCAACTGTAGATAAAGATATTGATGATTGTTTCTTGATTAGCCATGATACTAAACACTCACCCAAGTAGAACGTTTCTCCACTGGTGCTTCGTCGGTCATGAATGCAACCTGCCCAATCTTCATCTGTGTAGGAAATAATTGATAGATCCTTTCCTTTTGGATACCATAATCCAAACTCTTTTGTTCCTTTGAGATATCTAAAAATCCTCTTCACTGCCAATACATGTGGTTTCTTTAGTGTTGCTTAAAACCGTTCCACTTGTCCAACTGCCTGCATTACATCTGGTCTGGATGTTGTCACATATAGTAGGCTACCAATCATTGACCTGTATTGCCTCTCATTTATAGACTTTGAATCATCATCTTTTCTCAACTTTCAATTGGTTTGCATGGGAGTGATAAATGGTTTGCAATCTTCCATTCCAAACCTCTTTAGAATTTCTTTGATATACTTGGTTTGAGAAATAAAAATTCCTTGGTTTCTTTGATGTATCTTTAGACCTAGAAATAAGAATAGTTCTCGAAATAATGACATTTCAAATTCCTTCTACATGTCCTTTGCAAATTTTTGTCTTAACCTATCATCAGTACTTACAAAAATAATATCATCAACATAAACTTCAATTAATAAAATACTATATTGAGTTATCTTGATGTAGAGGTTGTTGTATGCACGTCCTTTTCTAAACCCTTCCTACTGTAGATATTTATCCAGTCTAGAGTACCATGCTCTAGGAGCCTATTTTAGACCATACAAGGAATTCTTTAATTTAAACACATAGTCTGCATTCTCTGACAACTGGAATCCTTCTGGTTGTTCAATCTAGACTTCTTCATCAAGTTCCCCATTTAGAAAAGTTGATTTTACATCCATATGATACACTTTAATATTTTTGGAGCATGCATAAGCTAGAATAAATTAGATTGCTTCCATTATGGAAACTAGGGAAAATGTATCTTCAAAGTCGATTCCTTCAACCTGTGTATATCCTTTACATACCAATATAGCTTTGCTCCTTGTAACATGTCCATCTTCATTCAATTTATTCCTATATACCCACTTTGTGTCGATCACATTCTTATCCTTTGGTCTTGGAACCAATTCCCAAGTGCCATTTTTCTCTATTTGATCCAATTCTTCAGCCATGGCCTTATTCCAAAGTTCATCCTTGTTGTCCTCTTCAAAACATGTTGGTTCAATCGTAGATGAGAGTTCTAGGTGTGTTTGTTTTGGTGAACAGATTCTTATTCTAGTCTCAAATCCTGCATCTTTGTTTTCAATAATCTGATCTGAATGATGATTCTTCTATACTCGTCTTCTAGGTTTATTTGGAGGAACTTTCTGAACTTTATCTTATGGTTCTGTCAGCTTCCTCTTCTACTTCTTTTTTATCTTCTTCTTCTTCTTCATAAAGTTGTTCCATTGATTCATTTTCTTCTTCCTTTAATTATTGTCTACTTGTTTCATCAATTGTTACGTTGATGTTTTCCACAACTTTGTTCAATCTCAGGTTGTAACACTTGTATTCTTTCGTTGTACTTGAGTAACCAAAAGTACTCCTTTGTCCACACAAGATTCAAGATTTCCCATTATGCCATATTCTCTTTTGATGTAGCATTTGCTTCCAAAAACTATGAAGTGCTTCACATTTGTTGGTCTTCCTTTCCATAGCTCATAGGGATTTTTGTTAGTGTTATTTATGATCATTACTCTGTTTTGAAGGTGAATTGTTGTATGCACTTATTGTGTCCAAAAGATATCTGTCAATTTGGAATCCATTAGCATTGTTTGAGCCATTTCTTGTACTATCCTATTCTTTCTTTCAACAACTTGATTCTGTTGAGGTGTCCTAGCAATGGATAATTGCCTTTTTATTCCATGTCTATTGCAGTAGTCCATATATTCCTTTGAAGTGAACTCTCTTCCATTATCATATCTCAAGCATTTGATTTTTGAATCCATTTCATTTTCAAACATTTCCTTGTAGACCTTGAAGTTTTCAAATTTTTCTGACTTATTCCTGAGAAAGAAAACTGCAATCATTCTTGTATAATCATCAACCAATAACATAAAGTATTTCTCACCTTTTAAACCCTTTGTTGTAGTTGGTACAACTAGTTTAGTATGCACAATTTCCAGTGGTCTTGTCATTAAATATTTTTTTGATTTAAACCTGGTCTTTGTTTTCTTTCCTTGTTGACAATGCTTGCATAAAGTGTTGGTTGGTTTCGTGATCTGGGGAATTTCTCTAACTACTTCCCTTTTGTTGAATTTGACAAGGTTATCAAAATGTATGTGACCCATTCTTATGTGCCATAGCCAAGTTTCATATTCCTTTCATAGGCAACACTTTTCATTTCCAATTTCACTTAATACATATATGTTGCTTGAAGTTCTCGCAGTTGTTGCAATCAATTTTCCTGAACCTTCTTTTATTATATCGCACTTTTCTGAATCAAAAGTAGCTTTATGACCTTAGTCACACATTTGACTCACACTTACAAGATTATGTTTCATATCTTATACTAGTATAATATTTGTTTCCTTGGTATTATTATTCCCAATTGTGACTGTGCCTTTTCCAATGATTTTAGTTGAATCATCATTTCAGAAGGATATTGATCCATCTTTTTCCTTTATTAATGTAAGAAACATGTCTCTATTACCTGTCATGTGTTTTGAAAAGCCACTATCAACATACCAACCATGTTTCTTCTTCTTATCTTGTAGAGCGAGTGTGCATTCTTCATTGCTATACTTATTCTTCTTTCTTATCCATGTCCTTTTCTGAGGTTCATGTCAGTGACTGTTGTTGTTTTGTTGTGGTTCTCTAGGAGGGAATTTCATTCTACAATATTTGTCCATGTGTCCAAAGTTGTTAAATTTGTAGCATTCCACTTCAGTGATCAAAGATTCAAACAATTGTAACTTCTTCTATGTGTTTCAATAGGCCTTCTTGGATAACCCTTTTGTGTATGAATTTCAAAAGTTGTTTATGTTCCTATTTTTAGCTCTGAAATTCATATCTTTATGTCCAAAATTATTACATGCATAACATAAACCAAAAAATATAGTTTGATACTTGGGAGTTGAAGATCTTCTAAAAGGAGGTACTCTTATGAATCCTTATTCTTCCTGAGGCCTATCTATTTTTTTAGGTCATTGATTCTAAAATATGAATCTTCTCGGTGGAGGAGTGTCCCTATAATTTTCTTTGTATACCTTCCTATCCCCTTTGATTTTTTCCGTGTAGATTTTTGGAGATGTTTCTTGTTCTGTTGTTTTGGAGCTTGATCTCTTTTCTGTCTGATTATATCCAATTCTGGACTTGTCATGATGAGTTTTTTGAATGCTGATAATGTAATTAAATTTTTTTGAGTTGTTCTGAATATTTTTATTTTGAAGATCCTTTCTTAATGTGACAATTTCTTCTTCCAAATTTCCAATGATCTCGTCTCTTCCTTCTAGTTGTTCTTTGAGTGCTTATTCAATTATTTTATCTTCTTCAATTTGAACCTTCAAATTTGTGATCATTTTTTCTACTTTTTGAGTGTCTTGTTTCTTATCTAGTTTCGCTTGTAGTTTCTTGTTTTTCTTCTTTTCTCTTCTGATAACTTTTATGGCACACAACAATTCTTCTCAGTAGTCAACTTCTGCCTCTTCATATTCTTCTTCGGCCTCTTCATATTCCTCTTTGGAGTCTTCTTTATCAAAGTATTATACTGCCATGAATAGAACTCTTTATGTCTCACTGTCATTGACTTCATATTCATCTGATGATGAGATGTCTTCTCTGGTGTATAAACGTTTCTTGAAAACTTTTTTTGTGGTTCTTTTTCCTTTATATGTTTGTTTGGTATTTGAGTAACCTTCATCATTTCTCTTTTTCTTATGAGGACATTTGTTAGAAAAATGACCAATATGATAACAATTAAAACAAATCAAAGGAAGCTTAACTCTATACCTATTGTTGGTTCCCTTGTTCAATCTTCTGACAAAGTTGGTCGCTTCTTCATCATCTTTTGTTGCTATATTCTTTTTATTTTTTCTTTCCCTTTTGCTTTGACCTTTTTTATGCTTTGAAGGTTGCTTCTTTTATATCTAGATTTTCCTATTCATTTCTCATTTCATATGCTGTGAAGATTCCATGTAGTTTGTCCATGCTTATTGAGTTTAGATATTCTCTTTCTTCCAATGCTAATATCTTAGGGTCAAATCTCATAGTAAGATATCTTATTACCTTTTAAACAATTACAGATTCTTTGATTTATTCTCCCAATCCCAATATTGCATTTACTATTTCATCAACTCGTAAAAGTAAGCTGCAATGTGCTCATCTTCCTTCATATTTAGTTGTTCGAACCGACCTCTGTAAGTTTGAAGCTTTTCTATTTTGACTCTTGAATCTCCTTCATAAATATTTCAAAGTTTGTCCCAAATCTCTCTAGAGGATTTAAAATGTGCAAATTTGGTGAATACCGATTCTCCAAGACCACTTAGAAATGAATTTGTGGCTTTGAAATTATTCTGACCAAGTTTCATTGCTTTGTCATTTGTCGATGGAACTGCTGGTGTTGTGTATCCATCTACAATTGATTGCAAAATTTCAAATCCCCGTGCCTGTATATATGTCTTCATCCTTATGCTCCAAAATGCATACTTATGTCCATATTCCATTTTTATACATGTTTTTTCTCTCCATGATCTACCTTTCAGTGGTTAAACTAATTTCTGAAGAAACCTTCTCTGATACCAATTGTTGGATTACTGAGAGGGGGGGGTGAATCAATAAGAGATAAATATAATCCTTTTTAACCATATAATGCAAGTGTTATATCAATGTAACATTATCATCCAATATTTTTAGAGTAAATAAACAATGAACAAATGAAGAATCATACACATACATAGTACACCAGTGTTTTTACGTGGAAACCCAAAGCGGGATAAAACCACATAATACTTTTTCTTATATGTTTTGAAGAATTACATTCATTGGAAGCACCAACTTCCTTTGTTTTCCATCTGCAATTGGAAGGAGGCTCCAACCCCCTATTTTCTCAAGCTACAACCTCAGGGAAGCTCCAACTCCCCAATTATTTGGATACAACCAGAAGGAGTCTACAACCCCCCATGTTATCCCTCTACAACTAGAAGGTGAATACAACCACATGTCCTTTTCCCATCCAAATTTCTTGACGTATATGTAGAATGATGGAACCATTGTCACACTACCACTCTGATATATACTGTTGTAAACCTGTACCAATCAACCTGCACCAAACAACTTGTACCAATAACTTGAACCATGCATCAACCATGAATCAACCTGTACCTCAAACTATAATCAACTTGTACCATAAACAAGTGCATCAACCATGCACCAACCTGTACCTCAACCTGCGAACCTTCCTTAGATTTAACAACAAGAGACTAGCATTTTCATCAAACTTTACTTTAGTCTCACATGACTAGTTTTGGATTAGTCAACAACCCTAACTTGAAATAATCATAACTATGTACCTGTAATGAATAAATATCTAAAAAATAGTACACAATGTTCTTCAGTGTGTTTTATGCAATTCCTCCAGGTGTCACTACTTGGAACCACTCATAATAGGTGTTATAGAAAAAATGGCATACCTTGTTGAATTATGGCTTATTCTAGAGAGTGAACTTGTAGAGAGTGTCCCACACAGAATATTTTTTGTATGGATCTACAAATTGTACACATAATACTATAGACTTTACTCTAACCAACACATCTGGTCTTACTAAATTTGGATCTGTTATGAATAAGGTACGACGTTTTTATCTGGAACACCTATTTTAGACTAGTTTCAAGACTAGCCACAAACCCTATTTTCCATGAAGTGTAACTCCAAAAATACAACAACCCACAAGTTGAAATTCGTACCACAACTACTTGGATATGTTTTTTCAATGAAATCCCAATTTGACGGTCTGAATAATTCTAGAAAAATTTATTGCAAAAATGGTGAGATGACCTGTAAATAACATACCTTAGAAAGCATCATCGAAATAATTATCCTCCCTTGAATTTTGGACTTCTTTACTTCACCTTCCCTCTGAAATTAATCTTCTATATCCTTTAGTTACCTCAGTCACCTGTAGATATTCAATATGCTCAAGTGTGTTCAAAATGAGAGAGCCTTGCCTCTTATTTATACTCTCCAAATAGCTTCCTTAGAATCATCTTCTAGGTCACTTTTCCCACATAGCCACTTTGTCCACATAGTCACCTATGTCCAACTTTTCCCAATTTACCACTTGTCCATGTATCCAATAACCACTTGACCACTTAACCCATTTTCCTCATTTTAGGGTTAATATTCTTATAACCACTTTCCATAATTAGAAAATTCTCCATTTGCTTTATTATTTAAATAATCCTCCTTGACTTTGTCACTTCACTTTATTATTTAAATAATCCTCTTTGACTTTGTCACTTCACTTTATTATTTAAATAATCCTCTTTGACTTTGTCACTTCACTTT
>JASDQU011402509.1:5594-20941 GCA_032191745.1 Picea mariana | reverse complement strand
GATCAAAATGAAGAGCCAAAACTATCTCAAGGTGTGTAGGTGATCTCATCTCCATCGTCATCATCAACATCGGTCTATTGAGACATTATAGAGGAATTATCACTGCTAGAACTCTCCTATGGAATATCTCTAAACAAGACATAATCTACATTGATGTGATGTGTGGATGTGGAAGATGGTCCCACAATGGGCACTTGTGAAGATGGACTAGTTGCACTAAAAACAGGGGGAATTTCTCAAAAGCAGGGGGAACTTCTCATACTATCGTTGAAGTAGATGTCTTCCCCTCCAAGATTTCATCCACAAGTGTAAATTGCAATAAATGCTAGCTAGATCTACCAATTTTCTAGCTCCTAGATGGTTTCTCTTCTTGCTATGGATGAAATCATGTGTGCTCCAACTCCTATCACATGTCGATTACCTATATGTTTACATGAAAATAATATTATATTAGTAGTACAAAAATTTGCATGTAAGACTCAACACCTTGATTGCAAATGTTTTCAAATGTGGTGTCTCATATCTATGGAGAAACCACCACTAAGTAGGGGTGACCTCTCGATGGTGCATATCTAGCATCGCCCTTGTCGTAGTGAAATCATGGCCAGTCCCTTGCATATATGATATTTATTGTACTCGTATTTGATCTCGTATCTAAGGATCAAGATACATTCTCTCCATACAATAATAAAATATCTCCATGGCATCTCTATCCCTAGGTACATGAAAGTAATTAGGTGCTAGAAAAATCCCTCGAGCATGCAATGGCCTATGCARCATATACCACCTTTTGTCCATAATGTCACAAATTGGTTTATATATTGATCAATMATTATTTCATATCAATGATATGTGTTATTTTRCCCTTTTTCATGCTCTCATATACAAAACCCTWGCATGCAACATTAGAAATCAGCCATCCTCAAATTTTGTACAWTAGACTCACRAATAGATATATTTTTTTCTGCACATGACSAAAACATTTTACTAAAGATTGTATTCTCTACTAGTTTACCACCTTCTAACCTTGACAAATTAGTATTCACCCACTCTTCATTGCATACAAATGATMTTAATGCATCCTTTTTCTCTACCACCCTTTGCAGTGAAATGAAATGGATAAAAATATAATCAAACTCAAATGATGATTAAAAATAAATTTCACCATTTGTATATTTACTTGCACCCAACCTATTTTAACAATGCCTGGAAGTGTTATATCAATAAAGTKTGTCGCACAAGGTATCTGAAACAACTTAGGGAAATGTTGCATCAAAATMTCATGATTAGATGCATTATCAGTAACAAATTGGACTACATTATCCTCTCATATGGATAAGATGGTGTCCCTCAATATTTCAAATAAATATTCAACAATATTTGTTTTGTTGATACAATCAATGGTAGACAAATGAATTACTCCCTAAGGACAACAAGTAAGGGTGTGAACAAGAGGTTTAGACTGATGATGAGGCCAACCATCACTAACTAGAGTGCATCCATAAATGGTCCATAAATCCCTTATAGGTTCAACTCTTTCCTCTATTCTATGTTTTATCCTCTCAACTCTTTTGCTCCTAAGACTTTCAAAGCTTGGAATAACATATGAAGGACCAAAATGGCCAACCTTCTTTAACATATCCCGGAACAATTGAATTTTAATAATATTGAAAGAGATATTGTAGAACATATGAAGGACCAAAATGGCCAACCTTCTTTAACATATCCCGAAACAATTGAATTTTAATAGTATTGAAAGGGATATTATAGCCAATGAAAAAAACATATTATTGTATCATCTACCTCATTTCACTCCAATGGATTCTAAGTTTTCTTTAATGTTAGTTGTGTTAGATCAACATCTGGTAAAGTAGGTTCTATTTGTGATTCATATGGCATATGTATCATCTAACTCATTTCACTTCAATGGATTCCAAGTTTTCTTTAATGTTAGTTGTGTTGGATCAACATCTGGTAAAGTAGGTTCTATTTGTGATCCATACGGTATAGAAGTTGTTGTAGATGCCATGAGTGATGGGGGAACTTCATGAATGATGGGGGAACTTCATGAATGATGGGGGAACTTGGTGAAGTAGATTATATTTGTGATCCATATGGAATAGAAGTTGTAACTTGGTGAAGTAGGTTCTATTTGTGATCCATATGGAATAGAAGTTGTTGTAAATGCCATAAATGATAGGGGAACTTGGTGTTGAACTAATGACATTGTCTCTTTCCATGACTGTATTTTTTTTCATTTCTCTTCTGGCTTCTTCTACTACCTTTCCTTTCTTATGAGCATTGATTTATTCACTTAAAAATTTACTTCACATATTGCAAAATTTTAGTACATGTTGTCACACCTCCACCCATTCCACCAACAATGCCAAGCAAATGATCTTTTGCTCAATTCAGTGATGTCCCACAAGTATTATTGCATAACTTGCAATAAATTTTTCCATTGGATTTTCTTTCAAGGTATTTCCATTTAGGAAGTTTAGCTCTAGGTGTCATAAGCTTTCTCCAGATAGTCGTCTTCCGTTGACAAGGAAATAAAAACATCCATAAAAATTCAACTAATTATATTTTCACATATTTTGCAAAACAAAATTATTCAAAATATTACTGTTAAGTGGGCTACGACATTTTAAGCAGCCCTAGTTGATGAAGAAAGCATTGTTCTAGCATAATGAAGGCTTATCCACAAAGATATTCATGTTGTTTTACACCTGGAGAGACAACCTTGTTAGTGGGTTTATTATTTAGAGGTTTTCCAATGTCACCTCAACCATCCATCCAACAAAGATTCACACAATGAATCACTCAAGAATGTTTTATAAACAACAGTGAAAATGTATATTTCTAGACCTGATTAAGAAGTTCAACATTTTCTTGTAGCAATAATACAGAGGTCTGTAGCATTGACCAGGGTTCCAAATGCTTGAAGAATTAGTGGAATGGATGGGGAATTCAGAATTTGTTTTGGTAGCATGACATGAAGACTCGTAGCATATTTTTCCAAGAGCTTAAATTTTTGTAGCTAATTTCTTAAATTATTATTCCTCACAAGTGCCCACCAGATATTCTTACAGTCAAATCACAACTTACAAAAACAATTTGGAAGACCAGGTTGGCAAAGGAGGGTTTGGACAGTTTATCACTATAGAATATTAAATTTTCGAGTGTTGATGATGTGGTCAGCATAATGTACTGACGTCTATGATATTTAAAAACAAAATGGTTAAAGAATTCATATATATGTCATTGTTAGTATAACAACGTGTGGATTGTGAGGTGGATGTTAGAATAAGAATATGCATTGTATACACAACTAAATATGTGTAAGGGCATGGAAATGGAATTCTGAATTTAAGGATATTGGAATCTAGGAAATAACTTTTTTGTTTTTTTGTTCATTTACAGTACCATATTTATGATTTTACTGTTTTTTTTGTTCATTTACAGTACCTTATTTATGATTTTTCTTATCACAAATTTCTCGCCGTAGAAGAACTTCTCTAAGACATGGAGACGAAATATGAAAAACAAGTGACTCAGATATCAGGTAGTCGTAGAAGAAATTCTCTAAGACATGGAGACAAAAGATGCAAAACAAGTGACTCAGATATCAGGTGATAACCATGAGTAGTGTAAAACAACTTTTTGTTAAATATAATGTAACCTCAACAGGATGACTGTACACTGCCAGCTGTCCTAGCCAGCTGTACTTTCTATTCTTGATTTTCTTGAGCCTATTTAGCTCAGCTATTTTCCCATTGCATAGTACTCCTTCAGACTTACTTCTCATTGTACTCTTCTTCATATATTCTAATATACTGTTTTCTATTCTATTCTTTCTCTCTGCATTTCTTGCTTCACAATTTATCATGGTATCAGAGCTACAGTAGTAAGCCTCTTCACACAGGCTGGAGAGAAACACGATCCTCAAACAGTGCAGAGCTTACACGGATGTTGAGAGCAATTCGACACAGACTTTTCACAAGGCTTGGAGAGTTGTCCGTCATACTCTTGAAAGATCCTCACCTTCCACGAGGAAGTTGTCTGCTCATATGCTCAAAAGATCAGCATAAGAAGATTACGCGAGGTCGCAGAGCGTACTACGCTCGAAATTTACAAGGAGCAGAAACACGAGAAGGAAGCAGAGACTGCAGAAGAAGAAATTTTAAATATTCTTGTAATTTTCAAGAATCATCAAAGAATTCATGAAGAAGAGCTTCAGAAGGCAGAAACGTGGAATATTTCACAGAATTTGTTCAACTTTGTGAAAGATTTCTGCAGAAGGGAGCATCATTTAAATTTTTTTGGAAATCGCTCAAATCTGTCAAAGATTGTAGCACAGAACAAAGAACTTGTGAAATTCTTTCAAATCTTTGAAAGATTCACAAATTTTTCTTCCGCAGGAGAAAATTCCTTCAAATGTAGCAAAGATCGTTTCTAATGTGCAAAGAAAAACCGTCGCAGCTATAAGATTTGTCCTACGAACAGATCCGAGGCGAAAATCCAGTTTAGAAGGGACGAGGAGAGCACGGAAAAGGAAAAATAATTTCAGTCCTTAGATCTTGTGCAGAGGACCGACAACCGTTGGATCGGTGAGAAGGTGCATGAGGTTTAGTCCTCTGGAGTGCACAGGAGAAATTATGACTTGAGAAGTCATGAAATCCTGACATCATCTGGACTGTCCATCAAGAGACACGTGGCAAGATCTCGGCATTTCACTGACTCACAAAGTGTAAAGGTCAGAACATTGGCGTGAGAATTCGCGAATCGCGAAATCACGAGTCATTCTGGACCGTTGGATCGAGATAGATCGTGAGATGTCGATCTTATCCCATCGCAAAATCGGGGATCGGGAGTTGGACGAGCGAAGGAGACTACTCTCCAAAAACCTGATACGCGAAATCTCAACATCACGTATCGCGAAATCCCGAGAGGATTGTGAGCCATCCATCTCAGAGGACAGGTGGCAGAAGATCCAAGCCATCACTCCATCGACATTTTGGAGTTCAGGATATCGGAGGTCTTGTTGATGAAAGACACTCCACAGCAAAAGTCGTGAAATTGTGATTCATGAAATAGCGATAAGATCACAGCCGTTCATTTGTTTGGACACGTGGCGGACATCGAGGAAACCATCGGCATCTCGACAATCGGGGTTCTCAGTTGACAGGGAATTTGGATTCACAAGTCGTGAAATCACAAAACTACAAGGACCGTCCATCTTTAGGGGATGCGTGGCATAAATCTGAGGGCTCCAGAAAAGTCCCAAAAGAAAAGTGCCATCGACATTTTGGGAATCATTTTTTTGGGAGTCCAGAGACCAAGAGATCGCGTGTTTGAGTGGTGAAACCCCAAAAGCGATTGCAGTTATATTAGGAGAGGTCATGTGGACCAGAGGTATAGCCCAAGGGGCTAACTGAAGATTAACGCCATTTCGGCAAATCGACATTTCGGAGTTCGCGGTTTCGAAAACTCTAGGAGAAGATTTCTAAACTCGCGAAATAAAGAATCGTGAAATCCCGATAGGATCTGGACCGTCAGATCATAGGAAGATCTCGACATTTCGGCAAATTGAAAGACAAAGAACCGGAAAAGCCTGTAGCACTTTAACATCAAGGCGCGTGGTCACATTGCACGGTGTCTAAGTCCAAATTCAAGGCTGATAATCTCTTCTCGGCCATCGACAAATCGACGTTTCCCTGATCGAAGGTTGGCAAGACAAGAGATCGGAGGACTCATATAACAAAGTCCCGACGTCAGAATTGCGAAGCCAAAAAAGCTCGCGAAATCTTGAACGCAAAGTTCTGAAGTCACTGCAAATTATATGCAAGAAACAGGTAAGTAAGAATTTTGTTTCTGTTTTGTTCAAATTCTTTAAAAAAATATATATGGCATCGTCTAGCAATTTAGGACCAACTCAGGGTCTGAATCTTCTTGGAAAGAACTATGAGTTCTGGTCTCTTCGGATGAGATCGTTCTTGCAAGAACAATAGTGCTGGGAACCAGTGGATCTTGGATATGTGGAACCAGATCCAACAACCCTTTCTGCTATGTCAAACCCGCAAAGAATTGCCTAGGCAACACAGATGAACAAAGAAAATAAAGCTAAGTTTTGGATTCAAAATTCTGTGGATGACTCGATTTTCTCAAAAATCACAGGCGTTGGTACTTCAAAATAGGCCTGGGACATCCTTAAATCTTCCTATCAAGGAAATGACAGGGCCAAAACAGTTAAACTGCAGACCTTGAGGACGTAATTCGAGACTCTAAGGATGACAGAGTCYGAAAATGTGGATCAGTTCATGACCAGAGTCATGGGCATCGTGAACCAGATCAGATTGACTGGTGAAACCATCACTGATCAACGCATTGTTGAGAAAATCCTCAGAAGTTTACCAAAGAAATTCGAAATGGTTGTAACAACAATCCTTGAATCCAAGGATCTGTCAAGTTTTTCAACAGATGAATTAATTGGTTCTATGGTGACACATGAGACCAGACTGCATCTCACAGATGAGTCAATCTCAAATGCTTTTAAAACTCAATTCTCCTTCGGTAGAGGGAGAGGCAGAGGTAGAAGCAGAGGTCACCAAGGAAGAGGGAGCAATCAAAGTAACCCCCACTCCAGTAGAGGTAATATACAATAGTATCTGAATCAAAATTTCCAAGGTCAAAGACAACAACAACAAAATCAACATCAGAATTTCCAGCCTCAAAGAGGTAGAGGGAGAAGATCAAATGAGAAATTAAGCATACAATGCTATTACTGCAAAAAGTATGGGCACTATGAATCTGAATGCAGGAAGAAGCAAGAATATCATCTCTCAGACAGAGCACATGTGTCAAATCACACGAGAGAAAACTCAGGAGGTATGTTTCTTTCGTGCCACAAGACTGAACAACAACCTAAAGATCTCTGGTTGCTAGACAGTGGATGCAGCAATCACATGACAGGTAACAAAGATTTACTTTCATGCATTGATTCTTCAATCTCATCTGATATTACACTTGGAAACGATTGTTTATTCAAAGTTCAAGGAAAAGGAACTGTTCCTATTCTTACTAAACATAATGTAAAGAAAGACATAAAAAATGTCTATCATGTTCCAGATATGAAACATAATTTACTAAGTGTAGGACAACTCATTGAACATGGCTATAAGGTACTTTTTGAGGGAGAATCTTGCAAGATATATGACAAAATCCCAAGCAAAAAATTGATTTCTGAAATCCATATGACTCCAAATAGGATGTTTCCCCTTACCCTCAGAACTGCAAATCTGAGTCAACCATATGCACAAAGTGCATCAACCCTGAATGAAACAATGGTTTGGCATACAAGATTTGGACATCTACCATTTCAAATTCTAAGGCTTCTTCAGAAGAACTCCATAGTCAAAGGTCTTCCTATATTTAAAGAGAAAATTCCCCCATGTGAGTCTTGCATACTTGGAAAACATAAGAGAACTAGTTTTCCACAGTCTTCCAATCAAGCCAAACAACATATTCAACTTGTTCACACTGACCTATGTGGACCAATGCAAATAGAGTCAATAGGTGGTATCTTTTACTTTCTAACATTTATTGATGATTTCAGCAGAAAAATATGGATCTATTTTCTCAGACACGAGTCTGAAACTTTTGCAAAATTCAAAGAATTCAAGGCAGAAGCTGAAAAACAGAGTGGAAAATATATCAAAGCACTCAGGTCAGATGAAGGAGGAGAATACAACTCCAGAGAATTTGCAAATTTCTTCAAATCACAAGGCATTATCATGCAAACAACAGCCAGGTATACTCCACAACAGAATGGAGTGGCTGAAAGGAAAAATCAGACAATAATGAATATGGCAAGAACACTTCTCAAAGAGAAAAGTTTGTCAAATACTTTTTGGGCTGAAGCAGTAGCATGCTCATTTTATCTCCTAAATAGATCTCCAACCACAAGTAAAAAGCTAAAAGTTCCTCAAGAAGCATGGAGTGGGACAAAGCTCAATGTTACACATCTAAGGACATTCAGATGCATAGCATATGCTCACATACCTTCCGAATTAAGGAAGAAACTTGATGACAGAAGTGAGAAATGTATTTTCACTGGATATAGTGAAAGATCTAAAGCTTACAGGCTTTGCAATCTAATCACCAAGAAACTAATTCTCAGCAGAGATGCAAAATTTCTGGAAAATCAATTCTGGAATGATTCAGAAAATCAGCAGATGGACAGCCAAAATCCATTGATGCCAAGTTTTGAAAATGAAGAAAATTCAGGACAGCAAGTACCTCAAACTACTCTTCCAATATTACAGGTACAAAGACAACCTGGAAATTTTCAGGATAACTCAACTTCCAACAGAGAATCATTTTCTAAACCACACAATCAAAGAACTCGAAGTTTGAGAGAAATCCATCAGCAGTTGGATGACTTTGAACAACACAACCTTTTTTCTTTAATGCCATGTCAACCTACATCTTTTAAGGAAGAAACTAAGGAGCCACATTGGGTTCAAGCCATGAACCAAGAAATTGACTCCATTGAGAAGAACAAGACATGGGATCTTTTTAACTTGCCAAGTCACAAGAAGAGTATTGGTGTCAAGTGGGTTTACAAAACTAAACTCAATGAAAAAGAGAAGATCGAAAAACACAAGGCAAGACATGTTGCCAAAGGATTCTCACAACAACCAGGTATTGATTATGGTGAAACTTTTGCTCCAGTAGCAAGATTAGACACTGTAAGGACTCTATTGGCCATAGCAGCCCAACACAAATGGCAAGTTTACTAGATGGATGTCAAGTCAACATTTCTAAATGGTTTCTTAGAAGAAGAAGTTTATGTCGATCAGCCACCTGGATTTGAAGTCCAAGAGCACCCAACCAAAGTATATCGGTTGAATAAAGCCTTGTATGTCTTAAAGCAAGCTCGTAGATCTTGGTACAACAGAATTGACACTTATCTGATCAAAAGTGGTTTCAGCAGAAGTCAAAATGAGCCAACTCTTTACACCAAAACAGATCAGCACGATAAAATTTTGATTGTATGTTTATATGTTGATGACATGTTCTATACTGAAAATCTTGAATTAACCAATTTTAAACATGCCATGCAATCTGAGTTTGAGATGACAGATCTTGGCATAATGAAATATTTTTTAGGGATTGAGGTTGATCAATCAACCAAAGGCATTTTTGTCTGTCAGCAAAAGTATGCAGTAGACATCATCAAAATATTTCGCATGGAAGGATGCAATCCAGCAGAAACCCCTATACCCCTAGGCACAAAATTGAGCAAGAATGATGAAGGTCCTACAGTGGACTCTACCCTGTACAAAATCTTAGTAGGAAGCTTGTTGTATCTTACAGCAACTAGGCCTAGCATTATGTATGCATCCAGCCTTGTTTCCAGATTCATGGAATCCCCCAAAGATTCTCATTGGAAAATGGCGAAACGAATTATGAGATATGTTGCAGGAACTCTCAATTTTGGCTTATGGTACACTAAATCTAATAGTAATCAACTTTCTAGTTACACAGACAGTGATTTTGCGGGCAGCCTAGATGACAGGAAAAACACATCTGGACATGTTTTTCAACTGAGCACGAATCTAATCTCATGGGCATCAAAGAAGCAGCCAATTGTTTCAATATCTTCTGCAGAGGCAGATTATGTCGCTGCTACCTTAGCTTCTTGTCAAGCTGTGTGGCTGAGAAGAATATTGAAAGATATGTCACATAGAGAAAAGGATCCAACTCCTATTTTCTGTGATAATACTTTAGCAATTGCTTTATCCAAAAATCATGTGCTTCACAAGAAAAGAAAACACATTGACACTTGTTTTCATTTCATACGTGAGCTAGTCAATAATGGTGATATTGCACTACAATTATGTGGTTCTCGAGATCAGCTTGCTGATATCTTTACAAAGCCACTGGAAAAATTGGTTTTTGATTTTCAGAGACAACACTTAGGGATAATCAGTGCTGATGTTTGTAACTGTTGAGTTTAAGAGGGAGTGTTAAATATAATGTAACCTTAATAGGATGACTGTACACTGGCAGCTGTATTTTCTATTCTTGATTTTCTTGAGCCTATTTAGCTCAGCTATTTTCCCATTGCATAGTTTCGTATTGTACTGTATTCTGAATTGGCGAATTAATGCATGAACATAATTTTCAATATTCTTTTACCAATTCCGAATTCAGTAACTATGTTGTAAACCATTATTCACTAAAGTTTCAAATTCCTAATCAAACAAGGGTATCACAAAACTTGGAGAGTAGATTGTCGTATTTTGAAATATCAATCAAATCAATAAAAAAGACCAAATACTATAAGTTGTCGCCCTAATTTTTTACCTAATAGACACCGTTACCATATCTATCAATAGCCAATTAGGATTTCCCAAAGGCTGATGTTATTATTGCACCGAGAAAACTAGTCAAACATGGATCTTGACAACTTTAAGAAAACTTGGCACTAGTCGTAAACAGATCAATAACTCAGATTGATCTTTTCTCGTACATAATCGTTTATAGGGAGCTCGCTAATGTTTCATATATATATATATATATATATGAAATTAAACCTAAGTTGTACAGAAGGATGGAAACCAAGAAAAGTGACGTAGGAGAGATGACTCTTCCTCCTCTAAATCGGTGCTAGTCAGTCAAAATCACCAAAAACCATAATATCCTTTAGAAAAAACACTAGCACGAAGTTCTTTCATGTTCTATAAGATTGAACTTGCAGTAAATGTAAATGTTGCTGGATTTGTTCGTGTATATTAACTGAAAAGACGTATTGGGTGAGAGCCCTTAGGAGACTACTAGATGGAAGTAACCTGGAAGTAATCTGCAGACATAATGGGTACTGATAGTGTCACGGTCCTGACAAGCCAGCACAATCACCCGACGTCCCAGTCACTGCGTGACACCACAATCGTTCCTTTATCGGTAAAATCATAATAACTTACTTGATTCAGACTATGCCTTGTTATCTTATACTTAGTTGTGAAGGTAAAAGAAACCATTCATACAAGGACAAACGAAACAAATGTGCAGGCCGCCAAACCGGTCACTTGTCACGGTCCTGATGAGCCAGCAAAATCACTTGACACCCCAGTCACTGCGTGACACCACAATCATTTGTTTATCGGTAAAATCACAATAACTTAATTGATTCAGACTATGCCTTGGTATCTTATACTTAGTTGTGAAAGTGAAAGAAACCATTCATACAAGTACAAACGAAACATATGTGCAAGCTGCCAAACCAACCTAATACCCAAAAGACATCTTACCCCAAACCTGAACAAGAGCCTATCGAGCTAAATAGTCGTGCCACATAAAGAAAGTTTACATAAGGAGCTTTCCCTAAGTAGAAGTTGTGAAAGTCATACAGTTGTTCAGCAAGATGCCTTCGTGCATCCTTCCTTCGTCATCATAGAATGAACCACCTCAGACTTCATCTCTGTCATACCTGCGTTTTTGTCTTTTTGCGTCAATCCCATGGCTCGGTTCAAAATTTTCCTTCTTGCCATAGCTTGGAACGACCCTTCCTTCCTTTCCACAGTTCAATTTTCCTTAACAACTTCCTTGAAAAATACTTGCCCACATCTGCAAAGGATCCTCCCCAAGGCAGCCCAAGTTACCCTCAAGGATCTACTTCGCTCCTTGAGGAGAGCTCATACCCTCCTTGGTCGTTGCCATAGACTCCTAAACCTATGATTCTGAAGGAGTGTCTCCCCACTCCTTGGCTTAGCCGAATTCTCAAATGTCGAGCTCGCACTTGGTTAAAAAGTTGCATGTCCTTTCCTTGCAAGGCGACTATTCCAACCGATGCATCCCTTCGATCAAAAGCCTACGCACACTTTTGGTTATTTTTCCACTTCACGGGTTCAACCGACTTGTCAAGGGGCACTCTCATCTTCCAAGCGTGCGCTCTTCGCTAGCTGACGTTAACTTTTGGTTAAATGTGAACAACTTATGCCTTCGTCTGTTTTCTTGCGCAACTATATCGCAAGATGTCTGTCGCACATTCTGGGCATTCACCTTTTCTTGGTTGACCTGTCTCACCAATGGGGCACCCAAAGCTCCCATGGGCTCCCATCCTTGGTTTCACATCTGTCAAGCCATCTCTTGTGCGTTTTGTTGGGCACACATGGCTTCGTCGCACCCATATTCACCAATCATTCATCTCTTCGGTGAGGCACCCATGTCTTTGTGGGGTGTCCACCCAACCAACTCTTCTATCAAGTCACCAACCTCTGTCACAAGTCCATCTTGGTGAATTCATACTTGGAACTACGTCATGCAACCAAGTAACCCAAGTTCACTCATGAAATAGACGAACTTTCGTTGACTCGTCCGAATTGCAAGTCTTAGCTCATGGACAGAAACTATGTGCTCCAATCTATGCCTCGATTATGACATGCTTCCCCACTCAAAGTCTTGTCGTCCTTGGAAAGCCTTCATCTAGGTGTCTTGACTTCTAACTATAGCCATGTGCTGAAATGTTGTGATGAACCTTGCCCCAATCCAACCACTTTCGTTGTGTTTAGTACATTGTCTAGACTCCTCATATTGAGCAAGTTGGGTAGCTAATCCAACTTAGCGCTCAATCTATGAAACGTACTCCACATTCCATCACATAGTTATCTTGGTTCAACCATTCTCCACAGTGGACGTCCAATTCTTTCCTTTCTATCTGATCTTCAACAAGGAGTTTCATCACAGTGCCCAAGTGTTTGGACTCCCGAACTCAATATGCCACATCCCTACTCAAGATTCAGTTTGTGTTTCACATTCCTACTCAGACTTCGGTTTTCATTTCATGTTCGGTTCATCTGTCCATCTACTTGTGAAACCAAGACTGATTCTCACCTTGTCTCCTTGCAATGTTTTTCCAAATGAAAACCTCTTTCCAATTCAACTCTTCCAAAGTTATTAAATTCGAAGGAGCCACCCAAAGGATTCTGCAACTGCTTCTAACAAAGTTGTGTTTATTCCTGTTATCCTTGATTTCATGGGATAACTAGGAGATCATGTCTTGAGGCCCACAGGTCCTAGACATGGAGTACTGAGAGAAGGATTGACCTGAGCATGGCCCTGAAGGGCCCATGTTTCTTCTTCATCATCAGACTTGTTCTGTCAGCAGCAACAGCATCCATCACCTTCGGTTTGGACTTGTATCAGAGAAAACTCTTGCTCCATGAGGTAATTGGTCCAAGTATCATGGTATGTGTCATATTTGATCATTATAACTTTCAAATATATGCATCAGATTCTTTTCATTTATAACGACCGCTTGGATCTTACAATAACCCACTTGACCATGGTTGGGGGGATTGATGGGGTACCCTAGTGAGCTTGTGCCCATAGGTTTTGGTTAGCCACCAGGGGGGATTTTGAAGAGCCATCATCCGCTCCCATCATATTATCATTCTTACATCTTATCTCCCATTCATCTATCCCTTTCCCCTGGTCCAGACATTAGGATGACCTTTTGTGGGGTTACACCTTATCTTGTGGGAAGAAGGGGCTAAAGGCCCAGGAGATAAAAGCAGTTGGTAGGAGATAAAAGCCATAAAAAACAAAACCTAGAGATGCCTCGCCCAGGGATCCCTGAGAAGGCAATAAAAAGCCTCTTAATAAGAAACAAGAGGGACCCAAAGAAAAATAACAAAACAAGACCTAGCCAAGAGGATGGGGGGTCTCATCACGAGCCAACCCATTNTAAAAGCCATAAAAAACAAAACCTAGAGATGCCTCGCCCAGGGATCCCTGAGAAGGCAATAAAAAGCCTCTTAATAAGAAACAAGAGGGACCCAAAGAAAAATAACAAAACAAGACCTAGCCAAGAGGATGGGGGGTCTCATCATGAGCCAACCCATTACGTTCATGGGTGCCTAGCAGTATGACATTGCCATTATCTGGTTACCACGCCAGGGCAGTGACCTTTGGTTGCATGGCCAAGGGAAAGGGGGTCTCATCACGAGCCAACCTTATCATCTCTACAAAAGTACTTGTGGGTAACACTATCAGCTCTGGTCACCACGCCAAGGCAGTGTCCTCTAGTTAGACCTTGAAATAAAGAGAAATAAAAAGTAATAAAGAAAAGAAAGAATAAAGGCAATAAAGGGCTTGAAAAGAATTGCATCCATGATAGGTACAACTCACCTCCTACAAAGGCACCCACGGATAATATTACCCCTTTCTTTCACTGTTTCTAGACATCCTTTGACCACACCATCTCGTGTTACATGGCTTGGATGATATCCTTTGGGATCTTTCCTTTTCTTATGGATGCTGGCCCAATAGGGCATTTTGTCTTTTTCTTCAGCTTTGTATAGTAGGTCATTGTAATGTCTTTGAGCTATTAGATGGTATGCTAGGGGTTTTATGCATGCATTTGATAAAATTAATGATGAAACATGATTGGAATTTCTATGATACCCAGGACTAATTAGCCCATGGAGGGCGGAGTTTTTTGATGTGCAGGACCATGCCCGACGGACAGGTACCAAGTGAACCGGTACACATGGGGAGATGATTAGTTTGGACCTCCATGGGGCTGAAGAGCCCATCAGATGGTGGTTGGGACCTCATTAGGGGCAGAGACAGGATAGTGATTGGTCGAGCCTTTGCACGAGAGAAGAAGGACATTTTCATCTAGGACGCCTTGGTTGAACCCAGCCCTAGGGGGTTGACCCACTGTAGGTGGAACGTGTCCCTCTAATGACCCAAGACATCCTCTAGAGGCCCTTGACGTCACCTCCACCGCATGGTAGTTTGACAGGGCAGTTTGGCACGTGTGGCAAAGTTTGGAGGCCCGGAGAGGGCCAACGTTTGTCATCCAGTGCTGTGATTTTCCCTAAAAAGGGACAACGTCTCCCTCAAAGGGGCTAGATGTCTTGCTCATCGATCATTTAGAATTTTCTTTTAGAAGTTTAATGTAAAATAATATGGTTTTTAGTTATTAGCCTTGTCGGCTATTTTAATTACCTAATTTTAATTAAAGGTCATTGGATGATATATATTCAGGATGTTTTCCCTCATTTTGACATAACACAATTCACTCACACTTGTGAGGTCTGATTTTTGCGCCCTTCTTGGGTATATTTTCTTGCTAAGTGAGGCACACTTGCTATTGGAAGGATATTTTTGGCATCTTGTGGCATTTCTCTCAAGGAAGGTTTACAACTAGGGTTTGATTATGCTTCTCTTCATGATATGTAAGTGATTTTCTTGCAAAACTTCTTAATTGAATGGTTGTAGGTGTAATTTCTTGCATTTGCTTATTAAATTGCTGATTTGAAACCCTAGGTAACAAG
>JASDQU011402508.1:82992-99892 GCA_032191745.1 Picea mariana | reverse complement strand
TCCCAGACCAAGACTCCCATGCCCCAGGCATGGTTACCCTGGACCCAGTCCAGGGGCCTTAGACATTTGTCTAGGGTCTTTATCAATTTGGTCCCAGACCACATACCCCAGGAGTGCACTGGGGGCCCTAGATCTTGTCTAGGGTCTTAGCCATCCTCCAGGAGAATGGCTCTCGTTGCTGCATGTAAATTTAACACAAGCCCATTTATTTCCATTTATTAATTAATTAATGATTCAAACATGTGTGCATTCCCAATAGTGAATCAACTATCTTGGGTTGAAGTAACATAGTGTCACTTGAAAGAAGAGGTCCACAAAGTGCCATAGGGGTAACTATCAAAGAGTTATAACAAACTAGTGTTTGTCTTTCATTCTTTTCAGAGAAACAAGTCATTGTTCTCAAGACCTATATGGCCGAACATCTAGAAGGTTTATATTTTAGGCTTTTATTTTTTGCTAGCCACCATCCCCCTTGACCTTTAGCCCCTTCTTCCCATGAAATGAGGTACATGCCCTTCTTGGGTCACTAAAGTCAAAGGGCCTAGAAGAGGGAAATGTGATGAGAATGCAATGAGATGAAAGTGATAAGTATGGTAGGGAATGGTACGATGGCCCCTCAAGGGACCCCCAGTTGCACTCCTTCCCTAAATTTTGGCCACTTACTAGGAAACCGATGACACTCACCAAGGTGAAACAAGGTCAAAATATTAATGTCCAAGTGGCGTTCTATAACCAAAAGCATCTTCAATACAACATGCTTAAATGGCTCAAATATTAGGGTGATTAACTACCACAATACCTAACTTGTATTGCATGGAGAAAGACCCATGTGCCTTCCAAAAGCTAGCTGGTGTGGTGGATGCACTGATGATGGATCCAAATTGTGGTGATAGACTGGGCTTACATATGTGCAAGTGGACATTTCTAGTCATGTGGTCTCTCAACACTCCATATATGCAACCTGAGGGCCTCAAGACATCATCTCCTTAGTTATCCCACAAAATGGGGATAACATGTCATCTTGGGGAGCTCGAGTACTTTTTGTAAAGAAGAAAGATGGAACATTAAGGGTATGTATCGATTTCAAATAGCTAAATAAGGTCACCATAAAAAATCAATATCCTTTTCGAAGGATTGATGATCTGTTTGATCAGTTGAATAGTGCATAAATATTTTCAAAGATTGACTTGAGATAATTCTATCATCAAGTGAGGATAAAGGAAGACGGTATCAACAAGACAACAATCATGACAAGATATGGACATTATGAATTCATGATAGTTCTATTTGGGCTATCAAATGTCCCAGCTCTTTTTATTTTCCCGATGAATGGAGTGTTCAGGGTTTACTTGTACAAGTTTGTAATTGTGTTCCTAGATTATATACTCATCTACTTTAAGTCAGAAGAGGAACATGAGCAACATTTAAGAATGGTGTTGCAAGTTTTAAGAGAGCATAAATTGTATGCTAAGCTAAGTAAGTGCATCTTTTATCAAAATAAGATCCACTACTTGGGGCATATAATTTCAGCAGAAGGGATAGCGGTGGATCCTAAGAAGATAGAGGCTATTAGAGGATGGCCAGGGCCAAAGAATGTAATGGAGTTCAGATGATTCATGGGTATTTCCATTTATTATTGAAGATTCATAAAATGATTCTCAAATATTGCAAGCCCAACCACTTCTTTGCAAAAGAAGGGAGTGAAATTTGAATGGAATTCCAAGTGTGAAGAGAGCTTCAACAACTGAAAGACATATTAACAAGTGCACCAATATTGAATATTGCAGATCCAGATGAAGATTTTTTTGAATGCACTGATGCATGCAAGGAAGGACTCAATGGATTCCTTATTCAAAAAGATCATGGGGTATGGTATGAGTCCATCGAGTGCATGATCTTTTAGAACTAAAGTATAATGCTGAGTTGTATCTTCCTAAAGTATAATGTTGAGTTGTATCTTCCTAAAGTAATGTCTTCACAATTTAGTGCATGTACAATTGTTGTACAGTTGTATCTTCCTAAAGATACAACTCAACATTATACTTTAGTTCTAAAATAGAACTAGACTTAAGACTTCAGTTACAACTCAACATTACACTTTAGTTCTAAAATAGAACTTAGGCTTAAGACTTCAGTTACAACTCAACATTACAAGGTAATTCAAAATTCTCTTCATGGTGGATAATGTTACATGTGCCAACGCACTAGATCAATACAATTATATCATTTGCAATATCAGGAATATCATTTGTTTCTAGCTCATAGGAATTTTATATTCAACCTAACTTTTTCTAGATGCCTTTAATTTTGCTCATGGATCACAAGGTTTGACTAGGCTCACAGAGGTTGTACGTTCCCCTTGACTTTTTCACTAGTCTGTTTATGCTCATAGAGGTTGTACGTTCCCCCTAACTTTTGCACTAGACTGTCTATGCTCACAGAGGTTGTACATTCCCCCTGACTTTTACATTAGACTTACATATCATCTCGTTCATCTTGACTTTTGGTTTGACTCACAAAGGTTCTGCATTGCCCCTGGATTTTTTCAATACCTCACAATACTGGTTGATTCTCCAAATCTCCCTGGCTAGCCTCAGGGTGGCCCATATGGCCTCTCATTGGAGAATGAATGTCGATGCTACCAAATTTAATACTCCCTCTCAGGGAGGGAGTCATTCTCAGCCACACCAATCTTGCCTCTCATCTACACAAACTGTCTCGAGTTCAAAGGCTTGGTCAGGATACCAACTACTTGCTCGCTCATGGCTATGTACTGTAACTTTACAGTTTTTCTCTAGACCAAGTCTCAGATGTAGTGGTACCTCATTTCAATATGTTTTGACCCGTCATGAAATACTGGGTTCTCTGTCAATTTTATGCAACTTTGATTATCACAGTGAACCACCGTCATCTCGATCTTGTCTCCAAACAACCCAAAAATCAATTTTCTGAGCCATACTGATTCCTTGCTAGCATCACTTTCTACAATGTACTTAGCCTCTATTGTACTTTGTGCAATGGATCCCTACTTCTGGCTTGGCCAAGAGATCATAGTAGATCCTAAACTGAAGCAGTATCCGAAAGTACTCTTCCGATCCACTGGGCTTCCTGCCCAATCAACATCCGCATACCCATGCAGAAATAAACCACCACTGAATGTATGTCTCAGACCATAAGTAATGGTTCCTCTGAGATAGCTTAAGATATGCTTTGCTACTGCCCAGTGTCTCTGTCTTGGTTCAGTCATGAATTGAATCATTTCAATCAACGCATAGCATACATCTGGACTAGTGTGGATCATGTACATCAATGATCCAATTATCTTTCTATACATGGTGGGATCCAACAAATCTGAACCTGTATCGGAATCATGCAACTTCCTCAGGTTGGTAATCATCAGAGTAGACATGGATTTTCAATCCATCATACCAAACCTCTTTAGTACATCCACTATTTATTTTCCTTGTGCCAGAAATAGCTCGCCCTATCTTTTCCATACTTCCAATCCTAGGAAGTAATGCATCAAGCCTAAGTCTTTCATCTCAAATTCTGAGGTTAGATCCCTCTTACACTAGGCTATTATGCCTTCATCTCCTATTAGAAAGAGATCATCAACATACAAGATTAGTATAACAGGTTGGTTACCTCTTACCTTGAAGTACAGATTTGCATCAACATCACTTTTATGAAATCCCAGGCTTTTAAGAAAGCCATCAATCCTGCCATACCAAAATCTGGGAACCTGTTTACGACCATACAAGGCCTTCCTTAGCTTTCATACATGAGTGCCTTTTTTATGCAGTACAAAACCATCTGGTTGTTCCACAAATACCTCATGTTCAATCTTTCCATTCAAGAATGTTGTTTTTACATCCATCTGATGTAGCTTCCAACCAAGAGCGGAAGCTAAAGAAATAATAGTTCGAATGGAGGTATACCTGGCTACAGGGGAAAAAGTCTCGTCGTATTCGATTCCTTCTTTCTGAGTGAAGCCTCTGGCTACAAATCTTGCTTTGAACTTTTCCACACTTCCATCAACTACATGTTTGATCTTATAGATCCATTTGGAAGAAACCACTGATTTATCTTTTGGCCTCGACACAATGTCCCAAACATTGTTCTTTATAATAGACCTATATTCCTCAAGCATGGAATCCTTCCATACTTGTAATTTATATTCTTCTTCAAATGAAGAAGGTTCGACATCCCTAATGCTACTCATCAGTTCAACATAGACTCCAAACCTATGAGGCCTCTTCCTTTCCTTGAAAGTTCCTTTGGGAGCAGTTATCCTTTCTGCTTCCTGCACCATTTCTTTAAGCCACCCTGGCCTCCTTTTGGCTGGAGTTTCTTCAAGAGTTGTTTCTAACAATTCAACAGGTTCTAGGGGCTCATTACTTGTCCCTTCATGAGGTTCCTCCTTCTGATCATATGACTCTTCATTTTTAGAAGAGGGTGAAGCTGGCTGAACTGTTTCTGATTCCTGCAGAAGTTCTCTGGATTTCTTAAATGCGGTTTCCTCATGGAAAGTCACATCTCTTCACATATATGCTTACCTCTATTTGCCTCTGAACTGATACATAAATCCTATAAGCCTTGGAGTTCTCATTGTACCCCACAAAAACCCCTTTCTTGCCTGAGGGTTCCATCTTTTTCCTTTTTTCCTTAGGGACATGAATATACACAGGACACCCAAATATCCTTAGATGCTCAGCTACTTCAGATTTGATCCCTCAGAATACCTCTTCAGAATTCTTGTCCTTCAAGGTATCATGTGGAAACCTGTTCTGAATATACACGACAGTGGAGGTAGCTTCTGCCCATAAAGAATTTGGTAGATCCTGGTCAAACATCATTGCTTTCACCGCCTCACAAATTGTCCTTTTTTCCTCTCAGCAACTCCATTTTGCTGAGGGTTATATGGCACAATCAACTGTCTCTTGATTCCTTCTGACTTGCATAAATCCTCAAACTGGAGAGATTCAAACTCTCCTCCATTGTCTATTCTAAGGATTCTGATGTGTTTCCCTGTCTTCTTTTTAATAAAGGCTTTATATTCTTTGAATTTATCAAAAGTATCAATTTTAGCTTTAAGGAAATATATCCAACATTTTCTTTAGTAATCATTAATAAAAATGACATAATACAAACAACCACCGAGTGAGGGAGATGAAATGGGACCACATACATTAGAATGAACCAGATCTAAGATGCACTGAGCTCTGTTGTCACTACTAGGAAATGCTTTCTTTATATTTTTACCTAGCATGCATCCCTTACAAATTTCATTTTTACTAAGAGAAATAAAGGGCATGCCACATACCATGTTATGTAGATCTGGAAGAGCTTTGTAATGAAGATGTCCAAGTATTCTTTGCCACAACTCATTGGATCTAGTCGCATCATGAGCCAATGCCTGAACTGACTGTCCTGACATGACATACAGTCCTCCACTTCGAGTTCCAATGGGTTATGTTGTACTTAAGTGGATACCTTTAGCCCATAGTAGTTCCTTCATGTCCTTGAATATCACTCAATATCCCTTGTCCTCAAGGGTTGCAACTGATAGTAGATTCTTCTTGAGCCCTAGAACATATAATACTTTATCAATATGAAGTCTAGCCCCAGATTCCAATCTAAAGGAGATAGAGCCTACTCCCTCTATCTTGTAACATTTGTCATTTCCAAGCTCAACATGCTCTGCAAAATATTTTGTCTCAAAATTTGAGAGGATCTCCTTGTACCCTGTCATGTGCTTTGATGCACCACTGTCTACTAACCAAGTTTTTGGCCCCGTGAAAACTGAACTGGATAAGGAAGAAACCAAGTAATATTATTTTCTATTTTCTTTTTCATTAGAAGGACTTTTCTGATTTCTTTTGGATTCATCATCCTTAGCAGTTGAGGCATGATGATTCCCTATCCTTGGATATTCTTTCTGAACCAACAATCTTTAGCAAAATGACCCAACTTTTTACAACTAAAGCATTTAATCTTAGATGTATCAATATTCTTTCCTTTGAATGTACCTTTGGTGTTTGGCTTCCTTTGAGAGCCTTTATGGAAAGTGCCTTTCTTATTTCCCTTGAATCTTGATGCTAAACATAAGTGCTCTTCTTTCATTGGCTCGCTCCTGGTAGTTGTGCGACTCTCCTCTTGGAGGCAATCATGCCATAAAATCTCAAACGTGAGCTAAATCTCTCTCCCACTTACACTGGATAAGAAGGTATCCCATGAAGAAGGAAGACCGTAAAAAATTCCCTACACTAAATCATTATCGTCCACTATCACCCTTGTGACCAAAAGATGATCTCTGATCTTGGCTATCCTGGAACAAAAATATTCCACTGATTCAACTTTCTCAATCTTCAAATACTTAAGCTTATGCTTAGGTGTCCTCTTTTGAATTGGAGCCCGTTTCTCATACAGATTCACCAAGGTATTGACACAGTCCTTGGAAGTCATTAACGAAGTCATTGCAGGAATTATACTGTCTTTTAATGAGTCAAAGTTCATTCACTTGACCTTTTATTGACTCTTCCTGAAGGCCGCTCTTCCTTCATTATTCGTGGGTTCCTCCACCACTGTGGTCACATATTTCTCAAGATCATGCTCCTGCAAGATATTTGTTATCCAAAGCTTCCACACATTGAATTTGATAGCTCCTTTGAGCCTATCCTTGGCCCTAACTGAAATGGACGATGCCATGGACCTCACACTAGAAACTTAATCAATCTCGCTTGGATATATGTGTACCTGTTGTTGAACTTCAACACACTTAACACACCCTAATATTTGATACCATGTTAAATTATGAGATTGATTTCTTATGCGAAATAATTCTTTTATTTTCTTCAACACTTTGATTCCATCTTAATACACTTCAACAATACCAAATCATAACTGAATAACAATAACTATGTAGATAAGTAAGTATGCACATCAACAACACATATACCCTGGGGAAACCCTGTACAAGGAGAAAAACCCCAGCAAACAATATTCCTTTATTGCATTAATAATGCAAGATCACTTACAAATATCCACCATGAATGTTCTGCTCTTAAAGAGGTTGCCAAGATGACTCTGACCTGACAAAGACCTAAGAGACCTTGCTGAAATACACCTCTAATATGCTACCTCTATTGTTGATATACAACACTGATATGCTTCTTTGGTATGTTGCCTCTTTATCATTGATATACTCCTCTACTGCTTCTCCCTTAACCTACATATCAAAACTGTGTTTGTTGGCCCTTCGATATGGAAGCAAGTGAAGATTAAGGAAGAAAAGGCAAAACGCAAACTACATGGAAGACACAGTGACTGATACTGGGTCGAAGTGAGAAGAAGAGAAAAAAAGATGGTGTGAAGTAAGAGAAAGAAGGTTGTCGGATGAGAATATTGAGGATGACAAATCCGAAAGGAAGATGGATTGTGGACAACTCAGCAAGAGAAAAAAACTACCATTGGATGCTTTGGAGCACCGTGTGACAAGGAAGGAAAGACAGGCTAGCAAAGCTATGAAAATGTGGATCAAGCTGACCTAGGGTTTTATACATGTAGGGTTTTTGTATCTAGGGTTTTGACACTTAGGTTTTAACCTAAGGGTGCCCGAAAACTATTGTAATGTATAAATAGAGGTCTAAAGGACCTAGGATGGGTTGTTGGTATTGTTGGTGCTAGATTGGTCAAGAGTTCATTGTTCTTGTGTGATCAAGTGAGTATTATTTTGTGAGAAGGAAGTGATAAGTGCGAGAGCCTTTTGGTACTATAAGATCTTCAGCTGGGTGCAAAGATCAACTCTGCAGTTGGGTGCACAAGGAGGGGAGAGATAGAGAGGAGAAGAGAGAAGATCTGCTAGCTGAGAGCGCAGACAAGAACTGTATGCTTCATCTTAATATATTATATAGCACAGTTCTATGGACGTAGCCCTAGGGAGAGGATGAACCACGTATATCTTGTGTTGTTTGTGATTGATGTTGTGTTCTCTGTCATTTGATATGCTTCTATTGTGATATTGAGTAGATCTGAAGTATAACTTGCGCAATATGTTTAAGGAAGATAAATAATACTAGGTGACTGTGTATTGTTGTTGTGAATCCATTCTGCATTCCCTTTGGTTGTATAAACTTGTGTCCTACAACCCCCTATAGCTACTTCAGGTGAGACTTCGTCTACTTCGCAGGTGTTGCCAAAAGGGCCAGTAGTTAGGGCTTGTTGGTGCGCTCTTGGATTTGAACCTTGGGTCTGCCCCTGTGCCAACAAATGGTTCCATTACCAGGACAAAAATCTTCTTGAGGGAATGTCAAGGTGGTTTCCATCAAAGACAGAGATTCAGAAGTGGATAGAAGATCAAGAAAAGGACTTCGCTGAAGCCTAGAACAAGAATCCTAATCTTAGTACAAAGGATTGGCTGGAAAGATATATCTTTACTGATATACATGAGATTTTCTTTGGAGGAATCCATAGGGAGTTATACAAGTGGCTAGCTAGGTTAGCAGATACCCAATTTGAGATCAGATCTAGGCCACATGTGGTTTGGACGTCGACACTGATCAAGAAGGTCAAGAGAGTTGATAACGCTGTGTCAAGAGTAGTAGATCACTGGTTTGATAGTACCATTGGAGGGTATATCACTGGGTTTTCTATTGATAGAGTAGAATTGTATAGCCAAGTAGAGAGATATTAATTTAAGGGACCTAGAGGAAAACTTTTACATTTTCTGAAGATGAAGATAAAGATGCTATTGCATGAGAAGAGCATCTTGAAGATACAATAGTCTGTTGGATTAAAGAGCTAATGTTCAAGAGCTCGGACAATGACAGTGACACAGAGGCTGGACATACGCGCACTGGGAGAGTGTTCAGAGAAGTTCCTCTCGTGAACCTATTTATGCAGAACTACGGGGACATGGGTTTATACAGTGGAGAAGAGGCAGATCTAATAGACGAAGAGCATTCAAAATCCACTAGGACAGAGGAATCTCGCCAAGAAGAGCCAAAAGCGTCAAGAACTGCACCAACTATTGAAGTAAATACTATTAATCCTATTGTTGTTTTTGCAACATTAAGCAATCAGAGTAATCAGAGTCACCAAAGCGCTCAGATCACTGTTACTAGTAGTCTGCCACAAACTCAATCAGGAAACCTAGGAAGATCCATGGAAGATGAAATGAGGTTACCCACCTTCAGAGGAGATGGATTTGAAGATCCTGATCAAGATTGGTTTCTATGCGAAGCCGTATGGAGTATTAAGAACATCATCGACGAAGTTGTCAAACGAGCTCAGTTTAGTACTACCCTAAGAGGCCACTCACTGAGCTGGTACATGAAGTTTGTTAAGGGAATTGCCCAGTCTAAACCGCTGAATGAGATCAAGAATGCACTGATTGCTGAATTCAAGAAACCTAAGTTGGAGTCATAGTGCATTACAAAACTGAAAGAAATCAAGCAGAGAATAGATGAACTCGTATGGGAGTTCGATTAGAGGTTTAAAACCTTGACGGGCCACTTGAGTTTCCAGATCCCAGATGAGCAGAACAAGGAATGGTTTATTGCTTCCCTCTTGCCACACATCAGAGTTCCTTTGATGAAACATAAGATTACTTCATAGGCCGAGGCATTGGAAATCGCCATGAAATTAGAATCGGCCCCGATGGGAGAATTCAACTCAGGTATGAGTCAAATCTTGAGTCAGCTAACTAGTCTATCACTGCAGGTCGAAGATATGAATAAAGACAAGGGAAAAGATAAAAGAGAAGACATCTGGTGTATCAGATGAAAATCAGAAGGCCATGACAAGGAGAATTGTCCCCTATTCCATGAATACTTGGCCTCTGGAGCTCCAAGCCCCTTGAAGCAAGTTACCCTACCCTGGTGCAAGGTATGTAGAAATCAACATCACCCTAGTGAATGTTACTATCTTCAAAAATATGTCCAGACACCCACAAATATGTATTTCATGTTCTATAAGTAGGTAGGACATGATGATAGGGATTGTAGGTCTTACGATCTCATGCATGAAAGGTCGAGGGATATATACAAAATTCAAGGCGAAGTACAACAAGAAGGAAGCATTGCGCAGTATAACTCCCCTGGGAGAGGAAACTTCAACCCTCGTGGCGGATTCTGAGGAAGAGGAAGAGGAGGAGGTATGGGTTGAGGTCGAGGAAAAATAATCTGTTATAACTGCGCACAACCAAGACACTTGGCAAGGGACTGTCAGAACCCTTGTACTACTTGCAACTATTGCAACTCCTTTGAGCATGTTATCGAGGAATATCCAACATTGCTAGCTAAAATTTAGGAGAGACAAGGACCTCAACATAACCCACAAATACGACTGATCAAAGAAGAACCTCATGGAGCAGATCCTAGACTCATTGTTATCACTAGAGGAGGTGTTGTTATAGGAGAGGATAGAGTGATCCAAGGTAATACTACAGAAGAATCAGGAATCAGGAAAGCTACAAAGAAGACACAAGTGTTTGATGCAAAGAAAGAAAGACAAATATTTGAGGAGGCAAGAAAAGAATTCGGGAGAGACCAAGGATCTTCATCGAAGACATGACCAGAAGTAAGAGAATGTGGAATGCCTCTGGCATTCGATCAGTCTGCTTCGCCCGGAGATGGAAAAGTGGTGAGTAAACTTGTCAGTTTCTTGTATATGTTTATAGAGCTGATTACATATGAGAAATCCATACAAGAGCTGCAAAATTTGGTCAGACAATATGAGATAGGAAGGGTATATCCTTTACTGAAAAAAGCAGTACATCAACTATCCAAGAAGAGAAGGAAAAATAAGGAACTACACCTTAATGCTCAGATTGGAGAGTATGATATAGACTATGTGGTCCTCGATTTAGGGTCAGAGGTCAATGTCATGACGAAGCAAACCTGGGCACTGATGGGAAAACATAAGTTGATCTATTCCCCTATCAGGCTTAGGATGGCTAACCAGTAGGTAGTAATCCCCTTTGGTAGATTGGAACATGTCCCTGTGGACATCGACGAAGTAAGGACATTTGCAGACTTCGAGGTGATTGAGATAGTTGATGATAGTTGTCCTTACCCTGCGCTGTTAGGAATTGATTGGTCTTTCAATAATTCCACTGTGGTTGATTTAAATAAAAGAAAAATGAAGTTTGAAGGAGATGGACTTAGGGTCATCACACCTTTAGATCCCGATGAAGGCCAGAGATACACAGAACCCGTCAGAGAAGAAGACCACACATACGAACTAGAAAACATATACAAATTAACAACCAGACAACATGACTACATTAATCCTACGATGAATGGGAATTTGAGCTGGCGAAGTGACAACGCATTTTCATCGGATTCAAAAGAAGCACTGGAGAACTGGAAGAACAAAATGTATGAAGTATCTACAAGGAGATGTGCTAGATTACCCTGATAAGTTCGCTGGATCAACACAACAATAAGTAACTTGCCCACCTTTGACGGTTTGAATCATTTAGAAGCATTCTTGGTGAACTTTGAAGAAATTGTACCAACACAACAAAGATTGTTAGCAATGGATGAGGCCCTAAAATCAACTCCAGCGAGATGGTGGGGGACACAAAAAAACAATATTACAGACTGGGTACAGTGTCTTACTTTGATGACAACACGATTTTTAAAGCAAGTAGAAAGCTACAAAGTTAGATACACAGGTTGAAGCTGTCCAAAGGACCATGTGCGAAGTTGCGAGGAAACCTAGAGAAACATCCCTTAAGAACAGTGGGTGCACAAATTTATAAACATGCTAGACACAACCCCTATCAATTGGTACCTACAAGCAGAACTGCGCCTCATGACTGCAGGTTGGGAAGGTATGACCCACAACTTTGTAACTACCTTTTTGTTTGAAAGCCAATATCCTACATTAGATCAAGCATTACAGGTCGTAATACATAAAGTGTTCAAGGAGGCACCTAGCCTCCCTTTGGAGCAAGAAGAGGATGAATGGACTGTGCCCCTTCAGAAGTTGCAAGGCTGTTAGAATATCAATGGAACCGAAGATGATGATCCAAGGAATGTGAACATCACCAAAACAAAAGGCCAAAGAGACATAGAAGGACCAGGAATTGAACTACCTTTTATTGGACAACTGATCAAGATCAAGAAAGTCAACATTGGAATAGAGCAGACACCAAAACTTGCAAATGTTGGAGATTATTGGGATGCTTCCACTATTGACAAGATCACAGAGTTGCTACATGAGTATCAGGACTTGTTTCCAACCAAGTTCACTGACATGAAGGTTATTAAAGGGCCTATGGGAAAGATGAGGATCCCTTTGAAACCAGATGCCAATCCATTCAAATAGAGACCTTGCAAATTGAACCCTAAATATAAGGAGAAAGTGAAAATTGAGCTTGACAGAATGCTGGAAGCAGGAATCATAGAACCTATCAAAGAATCAGAATGGATTATCCCTATGGTGGTACAAGACAAGAAGACATGAGAGATCAGGATCTACATAGATCTCAGGCAGCTGAACGATGCCTGTTTGCATGACCCATTCCATACGCCATTCACTGATGAAGTGTTAGATAATGTAGGAGTCCAGGAGGTATATTGTTTTATAGATGGATTTTCAGGATACCATCAGATCCGGATTGCCAAGGAAAATCGCCATAAGACCACATTTGCAACAGAATGGGAATCCTACCAGTATACAGTGATTCCATTTGGATTTAAGAACACCCCAACCATCTTTTCTAGGGTGGTGGTCGAAGCATTCAAGGAGTTTCTACATAAATTTCTAGAAGCATACTTTGATGACTGGACTGTTTTTAGTTTATTGAAAAATCACATTGAATGTCTAAGGCTAATGTTGGACAAGTGCAGGTAGTGCCAGATTGCCTTAAACCTGAAGAAATGCATATTATTTTCACCATTTGGAGTGATGTTAGGTCATATTGTATGCAAGCAGGGATTGCTGGTAGACCCATCTAAATTGACATTATAGTTGACCTGCCCCCTCCTACTTAAGTAAAATAGCTGCACACTGCATCGAGACATACTGGATACTATAGGAAGTTCATTAAAGGATATGCAAAGATTACTACACCCATGGAGAAGATTTTGAAGAAAGACTGTCAGTTTCACTAGACAAAAGAATGCCAACAGAGCTTCGACACGCTGAAACAGAAAATGGTTATTGCGCTTATTCTGGTTTTTCCAGATTGGAGCAAGGAATTCCACATACATGTCGATGCATCTTCCATTGCATTAGGAGCTGTGTTAGCACAACCGGGAATAGGAGACATCGAACACCCGTTAGCCTTTGCTAGTAGGAATCTATCAATAGCTGAGACCAATTACACCACTACTGAGAGAGAAGGGTTAGCCAAGGTGTATGCGTTGCAGAAGTTCCGCCACTACTTGTTGGGAGGACACTTTAAAATGTTTACTGATCACTCCAATCTGAAATACCTAGTCAACAAGACAGCGTTGGGGGGGAGAATATGCAGATGGCTTCTGCTATTTCAAGAATATGTTTTTGAGATCGTGGTTAATCCGGGATGAATGAACAAAGGTCCTGAACACTTGTCGAGGTTGGAACATGGAGAAGAGCCTACTAATCTAGAGGATACATTGCTGGATGCACAGTTTCTAGCCATTAGAAAGATTGATGATCACTTTGCAGAGATAGTCCAGTTCTTGTCAACAGAAATGACACCTAGTGAATATACAATCACCCAGAAGAAACAACTAGTAGTGCATGCTGCAGACTTTTCACTCATATCTGGACAACTATACAAGATGGGACCTGATGAGATATTAACGAGGTGTGTTATGGAGGCAAAGAGACTGTTGATCCTCACCGAAGCTCATGAAGGCATCGCAGGAGGACACTACAAAGGGAAAGCAACTAAGCATAAAGTTCTTAGAGCTAGCCTTTGGTGGCCTACTCTACACATAGATTCTAAGGTTTATTACAGAGCCTGCGATGCATGTCAAAGAGTTGGGAAACTGTCTAGAAGAGATGAAATGCCTTTAGCACCACAACTGACCCTACAAGCATTTGAGAAATGGGCCATTGACTTCGTGGGACCTATAAACCCACCAGGGAAGCGCACAGGAGCTAGATACATAATCAATGCAACCGAATATTTGACCAGATGGGCTAAACCAAGAGCAGTTAAGGACTGTAGTGAAACTACAACTGTGCACTTTATATTTGATGATATCATAACCAGGTTTGGATGCCCGAAGATCCTTATGAGCGATCAAGGCACACATTTCATCAATAAGATCGTTGAAGCCTTGACTTAGGAATTTGAACTTCACCATCAGAATAACACACCCTATCTCCATAAGAAAATGGGATAGTTGAAGCATTCAATAAAATCTTGGAGACAATGCTGACGAAGATATGCAGTGTGAATAGGGATGAATGGGATTTGAGAGTACCAGCAATATTATGGGCCTATAGAACCACTTGCAAGAAACTGATCATGCAGACCCCCTTCAAATTGGTCTATGGTCTAGAAGCAGTTGTACCCATGGAATATTTGGTTCCTAGTTTGAGAATGGCATCCTTTATAGATATGGATGACACTGGCGTTGTGCAAGAGAGGCTTGCGCAATTGATCGAACTAGAAGAAGGCATATTTATTGCAGGATTTCACCAGCAGGTTTAGAAAGAAAGAGAGAAGGCCTACCATGACAGACACATAAAAAATAAGGCATTTAAGCAAGGTGATTTGGTATTGGCATATGACAGTAAGTTCATGAAGCATCCAAGAAAGTTTAGAATGCATTGGCTTGGGCCATATGAGGTTTCCTATGTTACAGAAGGAGGAGCTACGAGTTGAAGATTTTTAATGGAGAACAGAAGGAGAGATTAATGAATGGGAGCTAGTTGAAATTGTATTGTGACAACCATCTGCCTCACATCTCTCAGTAAAAGAAAAAGGAAAAGGGTCTAGGTACCAGGTGTAGTTGAAACTGGGTACCAGACAGAGAAAAGATAGTTTGCACAAGGAAGGAAGGGAGGAATAGAGCTGGAAGCACAGGATGCCCCGTGCAGTCTGAAGTTGAAGCACAATAGAAGGATCAGATCTGAAGTGCCTCGAGATGAGTCACATGTGAGTGTTGGGGGCCTGTTCCCCCTTGGATATGGAAGCAAGCAAAGATTAAGGAAGAAAAGGAAAAACACGAACTGCATGGAATACATGGTGACTGATACTAGGTTGAAGTGAGCAAAAGAGAAGAAAAGACGGTGCAAAGTAAGAGAAATCGGGTTTTCGGATGAGAAGATCAAGGATAACAGATCTGAAAGGAAGATGGATTGTGGACAACTTAGCAAGCAGAAAAATCTATCGTTGGAGCACCACGCGACAAGGAAGGAAAGATAGGCTGGCAAAGCCCTGAAAATGTGGATCAAGTTGACCTAGGGTCTTAGACACCTAAGGTTTTTGTATCTAGGGTTTTGACACTTAGGTTTTAACCTAAGGGTGTCCAATAACTATTGTAATGTATAAATAGAGGTCTAAAGGACCTTGGATGGCTTGTTGGTATTGTTGGTGCTAGATTAGTCGAGAGTTCATTGTTCTTGTGTGATCGAAAGAGTACTATTGTGTGAGAAGGAAGTGCTGAGTGTGAGAGCCTTCTGGTATTGTAAGATCTTCAAATAGGTGCGAAGATTAACCCTGTAGCTGGGTGCATAGGGAGGGGAGAGATAGAGAGGAGAAGAGAGAAGATCTGCTAGCTGAGAGCGTAGACAAGAACTGTATGCTTCATCTTAATATATTATATAGCATAGTTCTGTGTATGTATCCCTAGGGAGAGGGTGAACCAAGAATATCTTGTGTTGTGTGTGATTGATGTTGTGTTGTTTGTCATTTGATATGCTGCTATTGTGATATTGAGTAGATTTGAAGTATAACTTGCACAATAGGTTTAAGGAAGATAAAGAATACCAGGTGACTGTGTATTTTTGCTGTGAATCCATTATGCATTCCCTCTAGTTTTAGACACCTGTGTCCTGCAACCACCTATAGCTACTTCGGGTGATACTGCATCTTCTTCAAAGGTGTTTCCGAAAGGGCCAGTAGTTAGGGTTTGTGGGTGCACTCTTGGAGTTGAACCCTGGGTCTACCCCTGTGCCAACAATGTTGAAGAGAGGGGTCGACCTCTGCTTATATAGGCCGAAGAGGAGAAGAGGAGAGGCTCAAAATAGTAACTTTTGTTGTTCTTCTGAAGATAGTCTTTGTTCCACGAAGTATTTAAGACTATCATGATCTAGTTTGACCTTGAAGTTCCTATGTATTAGGTAAGGACACCATTTCTTCAATGCATGTAGTATTGCCATCATTTCCTTCTCATAAATGGGTTTGTGTAAGTCCTTTCCCTTGAGTGGTCGACTTTCAAAATCCAGGGGCCTTCCTTCTTGCATTAGGACAACACCAATTCCATTTCTCGAGGCATTGCATTCCACAATAAAGGTTTTTTTGAAGTCTGGAGTGGTCAAGACAGGAGATTTACACATCACCTATTTAATTTGTTCAAAAGATTTAGTTACCTATGGAGTCCATGAAAGTGCATCCTTCTTAGTTAGTTCCACTAAAGGTGCTGCTATTCTTCTGTAGTGCCGAACAAAATTGCGGTAGTAACCTGTCAAACCTAAAAATCCTCTAATGTTCTTCAATGTTTTGGGAATCGGCCAGTCCATCATGGCCTTAATCTTGTTAGGGTCTACCTTGACACCTTCATGATATACAATATGACCCAAATACTCTACCTTCTTCATTCCAAAGAAACATTTGGATGGTTTAGCATATAGTTGTTGCTCCTTTAGTAGTTGTAGCACCTTGTCAACATGTCACACATGATCCTCCCAAGACTTGTTATAGATTAGTATATCATCAAAAAATACTAACACA
>JASDQU011402508.1:28188-82942 GCA_032191745.1 Picea mariana | reverse complement strand
TAGTATATCATCAAAAAATACTAACACAAATTTTTGAAGGAAGGGCTTGAAAATGGAATTTATCAACCCTTGGAATGTGGAAGGTGCATTTGTAAGGCCAAAAGGCATGACCAAAAATTCATAATGGCCTTCATGAGTTCGGAATGTTGTTTTTGGGATATCTTCTTCCTTCATTCTAATCTGATGATACCCTGAACGAATATCCAACTTTGTGAAATAGATTGCTCCATGTAGTTAATCTAACAATTCATCAATGACGACAATGGGAAACTTATATTTAATAGTGATAGTGTTGAGCTCTCTATAATCTGGACACATACGTCATGAGCCATCTTTCCTGAATACCATTACCACCGGTGCAGAGTAAGAACTTTGGCTAGGTCTAATAATGCCAACCTCTAACATTTCTTCAACCATGCACTCAATTTCACTCTGCTGGGCATAAAGGTATCTATATGGCTTGTTGTTAGGAGGAACACTCCCAGGAATTAGGTGAATATCATGATCATGATTTCGAGTGGGTGGAAGACCTTTGGGAATATCTTCAAATAATTTGGAACTCTTATCAATGATCCCTTGGAGATATAGAGGAATAGATGGCTTAGATGTTTGAACATCTAGTGAGAATAGTTGTGCAATAACACCTTGATGCTCCTTTTTCAATAATTTTGTCATGCCATTAGAGCTTATCACCTTACCGAGTTTCCCTGTGATACCTCTTAACTCAATTTCTTTTCCTTCCAATGAAAATTTCATGAAAATTAAAAGCCACTATTCCTAATGATTGTAACCATTGGATTCCTAGTACAACATCAACACCACCCATGGGTATAGAAATCATTGGACTATTCATTACATATTCCCCCATAGTAAGATTGATCTTATTGCATTTTTCTGAGCAATTGATAGTTCCTCCATCTGCAATCATTACTTGAAACTCTAGTGCTAGATATACAAAGCAATTGAGAGCTTTGGCTAATTTATAGTGAATGAAATTCTGAGTACTACCAGAATCAATTAGAACTATTACCTTTTTCTTTTTGATATATCCTTCGATCTTGAGGGTTTGAGGAGTGCTAATTCCATCCAATGCATTAAAAGATATCGTGGGCGTCAACTCTTCAGATGAAATTGCTTCTACATTTTCACCTTGAGATGGTTATTGTTCTTGTTCTTCTTCCTCTTCACAATATATGTAGAATAATTTCTTCTCACCACACTTATGTCCCTTACTGTACTTGCTGTCACAATTAAAGAATAGACCTTTTTTTTTTCTTTCCTCCAATTGTTGAGGTGTCAACCTTGTAGGTTGAGGTGTTTTAGAAGAAGGAACATTATTCTCTCTATAGATGTTAGGATTGGTTCTTCTAGTAGCCATAGCCATATTTTTACTTTCAACATTTCTTGCCACCCTAAATGCATTCTCCAATGACTTGGGTTCCCAAATCCGAACCTCATGTTGAATGTTATCCTTTAAAGTTACTATGAATACATCAATCAAGTACTCATCTGGAATATTTGCTACCTTTATATTCAATCTTTGGAAGTTCTCAATGTGCTCTATAACTGAACCCTTTTGCTTTAGATTTATCAATTGGCTAAAGAAGGTATTGCTCCTTGTATTCTCATCGTGTGTTATCATTTTTTCCATGAAAATTGTCCAAGTGACGAGTGATTTGTGAGAACAAAGCCATCAATACCATACAAATTGATTGGCTTCTAAATATAAAGAAGCAATTCGTACCTTTTGTGTATGTGGAACATTATGTATATCAAAGAATTGCTCCATCTGAAGTATCCATGTGATTGGGTCCTTGCCATCAAACTTCCTCATATCGATCTTAGGAACGTGGTTGGTCTTTAACCCAAAGTAGGAGTTTATCCATTCTTGATTTATCTTCCTTGTGTCCTCATCATGAATTTCATGGGACACATTTTCACTTTTAGGTGTCCTCTCTATTAGGAATTTTTTCATTCCTTCCATGATTTCCCTTTTTAAACCATCCATCTTAGTATCCATTATTGCCTCCAGTTCATCTTTTGTCACTATCTTATTTTTTAATTCATTTATGTCCCTATGCATTTGTTCACCTTCATCAAGAGTCCAAGTAGGACTGTCTAGAGGATTATTTGGTGTAGAAGTTCCCTTTTTGGGTAGCATGTTGGCCAAGTATCACTTTTGAACCTTGATTTTGAGGTGGTTCTGCTAGACAATATTTCTTCTATTGTATATCCAAATTTTTAGCCCTTCTAGGTATGAAATTTTCTTTTTTGTAGTTATCTAATATTTCTTCTTTGCAATGCCACAGTCTGATCAAAATTTGATGTGACAAGTGGAATTTACGGTAACTTCCCCACAACTTGCTGATTTTTGGCCTTTCCAGGAGATCTCACTTGTATAGCATGCCCCGCACAAAATAATTGATATAAAATTCTAAAACTTGTACCCGAAATACTACAGACTGTCCACTATCCAATCCAACTAGTATCACTCAATTTGGATACTCTAGGAAGAATTTATGATTGTTTTACCTGGAACACCTACTTGAGACTAGTCAATAGGACTAGTTAGATACCCTATCTTCCATAGGGTGTATCTACAAATGTAAGATGACTCAGAAGTTTTACTTTTTACCACAGATACCTTACTAATTTATGTGAATGAAATCTGGAGTTCAGGGTTTGAAACGTTACATAATTTTTTTTATAGCAACAATTCCGCAATGACTCAGTTCAGGATGATTCCAGAACCCTATCTTACACACGCTATATCTCCAAAATTATAAGGCCTCAGGAGCTGAAATTTTAACCCAACATACCTTGATCCATCTACTAAATATCCTCCTATCTGTTCATTCTGAAACGTTGTAGAAAAAAAGTTATAGTGAAAAATCCAAGGTGTCTCAGATGTAGCAGCGAAACCCCAAGACCTTGAGCTCTGATACCATATGTTAAGAACCAAATATCAATATAGCATAGAAAAACCTCAGAATAGGTACTCAACGCCTTGAAAAAGAGATAAATTCAGATAATAAGCCTCTTCGAGGGGGAAACCTCCTTATGCCCACATAAATGCCCAATTACAAGATGATTCCAAGTGAAAATGTCTCCTTGGTATATATAGAAGACTAGGAGGTATAATTACAACTAATGGACTAAATCCAACATAAATAAAATAACATTACTAATGTAATATGCCCCAATTAAGGGGTAATGAGCCACTATTTAGAGCTTAACACTTTAATCATAACTCAACTTTATACTTTACTTCGAACTAGACTTGAGACTGGTATACTCTAGTTCGAAAATAGAACTAGACTTGAGACTTCAGTTACAACTCAACATTACACTTTAGTTCAAAAATAGAACTAGACTTGAGATTGGTATACTTTAGTTTGAAAATAGAACTAGACTTGAGACTTCAGTTACAACTCAACATTACACTGTTAGTTATAAAATAGAACTAGACTTAAGACTTTAGTTACAACTCAAAATTACACTTTAGTTCTAAAATAGAACTAGACTTAAGACTTCAATTACAACTCAACATTACACTTTAGTTCTAAAATAGAACTAGAATTAAGACTTTAGTTACAACTCAACATTACACTTTAGTTCTAAAATAGAACTAGACTTAAGACTTTATTTACAACTCAACATTACACTTTAGTTCTAAAATAGAACTTAGACTTAAGACTTTAGTTACAACTCAACAATACAAGGCAATTTAAAATTCTCTTCATGGTGGATAATGTTACACGTGCCAACGCACTATATCAATACATTTATATCATTTGCAATATTAGGAATATCATTTGTTTCTAGTTGATAGGAATTTTATATTCAACCTAACTTTTGTTAGATGCCTTGACTTTTTCTCATGGCTCACAAGGTTTGACTAGGCTCACAGAGGTTGTAGGTTCCCCCTGACTTTTTCACTAGTCTGTCTATGCTCATAGAGGTTGTACATTGCCCCTGACTTTTGCACTAGACTATCTATGCTCACAGAGGTTGTACATTCCCCTTGACTTTTGCATTATACTTACATAGCATCTCGTTCGTCTTGAATTTTGGTTTGACTCACAGAGGTTGTACGTTCCCCCTGGATTTTTTCAATACCTCACAAGAATGGTTGATTCTCCAAATCTCGCTGGCTAGCCTCAGGGTGGCCCATATGGCCTCTCATTGGAGAATGACTATTGATGTTTCCAAATTTAACAGAAGGAAATGCACAACGTGCCATATGATGAACACCCAAGATATAAGAAGACAATTGCAACTATAATAATACAATACTTTTGGCTAGGAATGAAGAAGGAAGTGGCTAATTACGTAGCCAGATGTCTAGAATGATAGAAAGCGAAGACAAAGCATAGGCATCTAGCTGGGTTATTGCAACCATTACCCATTTCAGAATGGAAGTTGGAAGTGGTTCCAACTGATTTTATTACTAAGATTCCCAAAACATTGAAGCAACATGATTCCATCATGGCGATGGTGGATAAATTGACTAAGGAAACATATTTTATTCCAGTAAAGACTACACACAAGGAAACAAATGTTGCAGAGATTTATATAAAAGAAGTTGCTAGGCTACATGGAGTTCCTAAGGCAATTGTTTCAGAAATATATCCAAAGTTCACTTCTAATATTTGGAAAGGTTTTCTCAAAGGCTTTGGAATAAATTGAAATCTCAGTACAACGTATCACCCAGAGTCAGATAGGAAAACATAGAGTACTAACAGGATAATTAAGGACATGCTCAAGATGTATGTGATGGATCAACCATCAAAGTCGGAAGATTTTATTCATTTAGTTGAATTTTCCTACATAATGGGTATCAAGCCTCATTAAAAATGAGTTTGTTTGAAGCATTGTATGGCAGAAAATGTAACATAACACTAAGTTGGGATAACCCAATAGACAAAGCAGTTGTTGGGTCAGATTCATTAAAGGAAGTGGAAGAGTATATGGAAAAGATCAAGAAGAATTTAAAGGATTCTCATGATAGGAAGAAAAGTTATGCAGACAAGAATATAATGTTTAGATATTTCAAAGTGGGAGAACATGTGTTTTTAAAAGTGAAAGAAAAGAGATGTTTTCTAAGATTAGGAAGTTGGCCAAAGTTGGCAGCAAGATATTGTGGACCTTTTGAAATATTACAAAAGATAGGGCCATTTGCATACATGCTAGCATTGCATGCATCCATGAGAGTGCATAATGAATTTCATGTATCATTATTAAATAATTATGTTCCTGAACCTAACCACATAATTGATTGGAATGTGATCTAGGTGGATCACGAAGGATATTTCTAAGTGGAACTAGTAAGCATCGTGGACCAGAAAGTCAAAGTTATCAGGAACAAAATCATATGGATAGTAAAGGTTCAATGGATATACTATGGTCCTGAATATGCTACATGGGAGCATGGAGAAAACATGTGGGAAGAGTACCCACAAATGTTTGACAATTTTGAAGAAAATAGAATGCAAAACTCCATTTTGAGCAGTTAGAGTTTCAGAACCACATCTCAGAGTCCTAGCTAACTATGCTAGGGGATCTCATAAAAGAATGCCACATTCTTTGGGTTATCCCTAATAAACTAATGGAACATTCCTTGGGTTATCCCTGATAAACTAATGGAACATTCCTTGGGTTATCCCTGATAAATGAATAGGTGCATTCCTTGGGTCAATAGATTGAGAGGAACAAGAGATTATTGTTGGAACTATTGTTGGAGTTGTGAAATTACATAATTTTATTTTTCTAAGTATTGTGATGTAATTTTGCGTATATATGTATATAGACATAGTTTGCACCAAGGAAGACACACATGTATGGGAGGAGTGTAACATACCCACTATAATTCCCGGTTTAATTAATGCTTAATGTAGATATAATGTGTAGCTATGACCAAGAAATGTAATATGCGAATTACATTTCTATGTTTTAATAATAAAATGTGATGTCAGCTGCTAAGGGGACATGGACAAAGACGAGGGATGAATTTATCCACAAGAGAGTGAAGGGTCTAAGAGAATGTTCAATAGGGGTCCAAGGGGGAATTACCCATATATATTAACTCAACCCATTTTCCTAAATTTGTTATTGGTATATGAACCTTCTAATTTTTGATTGAGTGTTCCCAAATCCAATAATTGAATACATGTAAGAGGGTGGGGTGAGTGGTCACATCACATAGTTATTGGGAACATGGGGGGATGAGTACAATCATCTTGGGGAAGTGTGTGAGTCAATAAAGTAAGCCAAAGAAAGGAAATCCATATGGGTAGCAACAATGATTTTACACATTGAGTTTTTGGTACATGAACAACAAGTAGAGAGAAAGAAAGAGAGCTTGGAGCTGGAAAGTGCATGGAGGGGGAATTCTAGAGCATGCTAGAACCTTTTTAGAGAAAAATATTGAAGAGATAGGTTTTTAGGCCCGAAGAGTGAACTCTTGTGTGAGTTGCACTTTAACAACACATGTTTGTTGTTGTTTGCTGGTAGTTTTTCCTAGCAGCAAGTTCCCTTGAGTTACCAGATGAGATATTATTGGTTACATGTGCCAGAGAGACCCTGGTAAATGAATGTGATTCCTGAGGGATTGAGATGAGTGAAGGAGTACATTCCTTGGGTTGGGTAGGTCAAGAGGAAGAGAGCTGGTGTAAAATCAAGATAGTTGTAGGAGAATATCAGTGGGTTGTGGGATTTTTGAGCTGCGAGTGGATAGTGAGAGACCACTCTTTGTTGTGGATTACTAGCCTTAGCTCAAGGGTGAATTGCTATTGAGATTCATAATAACAGGTCTATGGTTGGGTGGAATGTCCATCCCAAGAAGTTGGTTGCACAACTAATTTGAAAGATAAGTGTTTAATCTGTTTTTTGTCTTGTATTTATGAGTTAAAGTGTTGTGCATGAACTCTCTCTATTTGAGAATAATTTATATGTTGATATGTTGGTTTATTATCTATATTTCATGTCTATTTTAGCATGTTGTAGATGCATCTAATTTATGGTGATAGACAACAATTAAATATGTATGTAAATTGTAGTTGGAAGCTAGAAGAAATTGAATTAGCTATAAAATGTTGATTTAAAGAGTCTTCTGCACCATAATGTTCCTCAGTTGGGCTGGGGGATGTTACAATATCTCTTCCCATCAACCTATGAAACCCAAGGAATTGGGATCCCCATTCACTACGCATATTCCCTCGAGCCTTCCAACTTCCCTCTAGGGATCCAACACAATGTTGGCTAGGAATATCTAATGTTGGCGACTCCATGGATGCTAGTTTCCCCAAGAAAACTAACAAAACAACCCACTACTCCAGGGAAAATATCTCACATATAAATATCCCTCTCTACATGCCTAAAAACCTACTTTTTCATGCAACAAGAGCTCCAACAATCTACCCAAAACACCTACTATGGCTACGTTCAAGCTCCAATGCTCTCCACTCCCTTATTTCTCCAAAAATTGCATGCAAAAACTGCCCACAATGGCCATTCGAATTTCTCTTTTACCCATGAGAGTTGAGTCACATCAAAAAGCCTTCACTTAGTGAAACCGTGACATAACACGTGTGTTCATGGGATATTAAATAATACCCCTAAGTTCACTAAATATTGATAAATAACTCCCAAAATACTTTTTTTGAACCCCCCTCCCAATGCATCTTTCCATTAAAAAAATCTCCTTTTTTACTATATATCCCACATTTTTACTAGATACCCCTTTTTGTAACCCCTAATACATATAAACCCCCATGTACCTTTCATTCTCCCCCCAATACCTACAATATATTGACTTGATTTTTCACAATTTAAAAACCCATTTTATGAATGAATGCTATAAGATATTGGTCAACAAGGTGAATCCACTGTGACTCACATTCCCCAAGGTTGATTATACTCATCTCCCATGCTATCATAACTATGGGATGTGACTTTTCCCACCAACCCCTCTTACATGTGTTTAATGATTGGGCTCTCATACACTCAAAAGGAAATTAGAAGGTTCTCTCAAAGTAATAATTTTAGGAAAGTGGTTTGGAATTAATACCCATGTATAATCCCTCCCCCCCTGGACCCCTCTCTTTGAAATTCTTAGACATTCTCCTCTCTTGTGGAAACTTATCCCCCAATTGTGTCCACCCATAGCTAGCATCACATTTATATTATTATTACAATCATATACAATGTTCACAATTACAGATTCGGGCCCATGGCCATACATCATATTTAATTACACATTGTTAAAATAGGGATGTTACATTCCCCTCCCACCCCCTACAAATTGTACCATCCTCAGTGCACAACACCATACTGGCATATACATATAAAAAAATTATATCATAATACTTGAACATTTTGCAAGTTCAATTCCTGCAACAATTTTAGGAAAGTGGTTTGGAATTAATACCCATGAATAATCCCCCCCCCCCCCCTNTTCAAACCCTCTCTTATAAATTCTTAGACATTCCCCTCTCTTGTGGAAAATTATCCCCCAATCATGTCCACCCATAGCCAACATGACATTTATATTATTATTACAATCATATACAATGTTTACAATTATGTATTTGAGCCCATGGTCGTACATCGTATTTAATTACACATTGCTAAAACATGGATGTTACATCCCCCTCCCCCTACAAATTGCACCATCCTCGGTTCACAACACCATACCAACATACATGTATAAAATTACATCATAATACTTAAAAAGTTTGCAATTTTAATTCCTGCAGCAATTCCAACCATCAATTTCCCGTTCTCCGCAACCTGCACAACCCAAGGAAGTGTACCCCCTTATCTGCACCACAATACCTTAGGATATACCACTTCCCTTCTAGGGCTCCAACACATATTGGACAATAACTCTCCTATATGTGGCTCTTGGAACTCCAACTTCCAAAATGGAGCCTTACACACTTATATACAATCAACTTTCTTCAAAAATTTCCAAAAGTTGTGGGTGCTCCTCCTGCATGGTCTCCTTGTGCTCCCATGTGGAATCTTCAAGACCGTAGCAAGTCCATTCAACCTTTACCATATTGTTGTATTTCTACCAGAGTAATTTGAATTTTAGGTCCAGGATGCACACCGGTTCCACCCAAAAGTCCCCTTCGTTCACCACCTATATCATAGTCCAATCAATCACTTGGTTAGGATTAGGCACATATTTCTTCAATAAAGACACATCAAACACATTATGAATTCTCATGGATATAGGAAATGCAATCATGTATGCAATTGAACCTATATTTTCTAAAACTTCAAATGGTCCATAGTATCTTGTTGCCAACTTTGGGAAATTTCTCAATTTTAGCGAGCTCATTTTATCCTTAACTTTTGAAAACAAATTCTGCCCACTTGAAATTCCTTGTATATTTTATTTTTATCTACGTAACTCTTTTTCCTATCCTGCACAACCTTTAAATTATGTTTTATCTTTACCATCTTCTCTTCCATTTCCCTTAGAAATTCTGGCCCAATAACTACTATGTTTGCTAGGTTGTCCCAAACCATTGGCCTATTGCATTTCCTTCCATATCAAGCTTCAAATGGGTTCATATTTAATGATTCCTGGTACCCACTATTGTAAGTAAACTCAACTAGATGAAGGTAGTCTCCCCACTTGGAAGGATTGTCCATTACATACATCCTCAACATGTTTTCAGTTATTCGATTTGTCCTCTCTGTTTTCCTATCTCACTCTGGGTGATATGTGTTACTGAAATTCAAGTTAGTCCCAAATCCCTTAAACAACCCATTCCAAAAGTTGGAAGTGAAATTGGGATATCTGTCTTACACTATTGCCTTAGGAACACCCTATAGCCTAGCAATATCCTTCATGTAAATATCTATGATGTTGGTTTCCTTATGAGTTGTTTTCACCGGAATAAAATGTGAAACCTTCGTAAGCTTTTCCACCACTACCACGATGAAATCACTCTTCCATGTTGTTCTTGGAAACTTGGTGATAAAATCGATTTTAACTGCCTCCCATTTCCATTAAGAAATGGGAAATGGATGTAACAATCCCATTAGATGCATTTGTTCAGTCTTCACTTTCTGGCAATCCATGCACCTAGCTGTGTAATCAACCACATCTTTCTTCATTCTAGGCCAAAAGTTCTGGCTTCTTACTGCTACAATTGTCTTTTGGTTCCTGTTGAGATCAATTCCCGCTTCGAAAATTTCCCTCCCCTTTTCTATTTTCCCAACTTATTTTCTCCCTTTCTTTTCCCTCTTCTATACTTACTTGTTTTCTCATTTTCCTTTTTCCCCTTCTATTCTCCCTTTCTAGTTCTGTACTTAGTCGTTTTTTTAGAGCGGCGGGTTCCCGAGTTGGCAGAATTGCAGATCCTCATCTCCATCCACACCCTCACTTCATGAGTTTGATCAATCGTTGTGCTATCCTATACTTAGCCAATTTTGCAATCACAGGATCCCGGGTTGGCGGGGTCGAACTCTCATACCCCATGTTCCGTGATATACTGTAAGGAACCTCCTCATTACGACAACCAATCTGATAACAGGTGCAATTTTTTTTTATTTAAGGTGTGTGCGCGCGTGTAAAAAGGGAACAGACACACTTGAATCTACTTCGCCACCCGACTACTAACAAGACGCAACCACGATGATCACAACAAGACAACATAAGGCTCACAACAAGAGACTGCAAGCATTAAATGACCACTGGGTTATGTACCGTACGAACACAGAAGGAAGAATCCATAGTAGTAGATTTTACTATTTCTGCACAGGAAAGCAGGGCGTTTAATCTTAGTTCTTTGCTCCAGAGAGAGAGAAGGTCAGATAGGCTCCTGGCTGACTGCTCAGGCAGAAACTAGTAATCTCCATCAGGTGTGTCGCAAGAGTGGAAACCCTGCCTTTAAAGGGCCCGAGACTCTTGATACGGAACTGGATTCTTTACACAAAAAAAAAAATCTCACACACAGACATATCTACTAACGCCACCTGGAGGTGTCTACATCCCGCCCTATACAAGCAGACCGAGCAAAGCGAGCCGACCAAGTACAACAAATCAACGGACTGCCACGACCTCTATGGAAGACGCAAGTCCAACGGACACTAACAATAACCGACCATTATTTACGACACAACATAACCTACAACTCAACTGGCCACAAGTATAGATCATTTACTTCGTTAAATCCATTAGTCGATGAGTCATCAACCCAACCATAAAAGTGAGTATGCATGATTAATTTCTAAATCTAACACATAATGATTTATTGCTCTTAGTTTAAGGACCTTACCCTTTTAGGTTGAAAATTGGAACGTCCTTATAATGATCAACCTTACCATTACATTGCATCTGATAATTTATTTATATCCTCTACATTACCATAAATGATAACCACATTAACCTTAACCATTCCATAACTATTAGGATTAATATTAAATGATTCATTACCTAATCATTACCCTTAATCAATACATAATCATTACCATAATCATGACATAATCTTTACCATAAGCATTACATAATCTTTACCTAGTCATTACAATTACTCATTTTACAATCCCTTATATTATTTCAACAACTACTTTAACATTCCTACCTTATAAAACCCTAATTATTTAACATTTATTACCATTAACACCATATTACTTTAACTATTATCACTTTAATAATTATTACAAAATACATCAACATTACTTTAACCATTATCACCTTATAAAATCATAATTTATTAACCATAATGACCATAAAACCATATTACTTTAACAACCATATTTTAACAATTATTGCCTAATCACTTCAACATCACTTCACCATTATTGCCTTACAGTACCATAATTATTTACATTTATTACCATTTAAAACAAATGAAAACAAGGCAGCTATAGGCAACCACAACTTGTCTCTCACTTAGGCAACAAAATATCAATAACCATGAACCCATAATAAGCGMAACAACACCATAATTATAAATAAAAAATCGACACAATAATTTAAAATTTGCATTCACCTTACCTTATCATTCCAGTAATTTACACGAGTGTACATTAACAATTCCTTACATTTAATTCCYGCATTCCTTCATCTTATAGGTCATTAACATAACATCTTCCTTACACTAACATTTTATTACTTTCCTGATATTACGTTAACATCTCAATATATTCATTGCATTCCAGTATATTCGCTTGAATGGGTAAATATCGAGATTTTAGGAAGGAAAAACTGAACCATTCCAATAATAATAATATAAGCCAGCTGTGCTAAGACCACTTATGTTCAAGGGATATATCAATGTCAGAATTTTATGAAAAGAAAGGCCACACCATAAAACAAGACAGTTGTAGTAAAGCCAACGTTTAAGCATCATTTAATATGAGTCTGTAATTATAAATAAAAATTAACGCATTCAGCCCCAAAACGTTTACTCCTTCATTGATCAATCAACAATGAATGGCTGTGATTTAACGCTTGACGCACTAACTAACAATAATATTAGCTTGACCATAGGTATTAACATTCAACATTCCTTTACATTGATCATCGCCCTAATATCATAAAAATATTAAAACCCTTTTCTGAAATTGACTGTTTTAAAGCAGAGTGCATGAGAACTACATCAATACCTATTTAATATGAACACAGGGTAATTAATATTTCTGTCGAGCAGCATACGCATAGGCGTAAGGAATTTCCGTTCAACAGCAATGCGCACAGGTGTAGCCAAATATCTGTCCAGGCTACAACGCACGGGTGTAAGGGGATTTCTGTCTAGACCACAACGCGCATAGGGCTATCTAAACCTCTGTCCGGGCAGCGAACGCATAGGTGTAAGGAGCAAGCAGGGTGAAGGCAACAATAAGGTGAACGCATGGGTATTCCTCTCCAAACGTGCAGGAAACCCAGCTCTAGCATGCAAAGATTGAAGGGCGAAAATTGAGGGGGTAATCCTCTGCCAAATCGCCGAGGATTCAAACACCACACACAGAAGTTTCCAACAAAAGCAGAGGTATAATCAAGGTGTTTGAGGCACCGCTTGCAGGCTGGGAAAAAAGGAGTAACGTAGTTGATTAAAGGAGGGCCAATCGCTTCACAGTTATTGCAGCTGAAGAAAGAAAAAAAATTTAAATCTAGATGACAGAAACCAAATGGGCGTGAAGAGGCTGCTCAGAATGCCTTCGCTATAAAAAAAATTAAATCTAAATGATAGAAACCAAATGGGCATGAAGAGGATGCTTAGAATGCCTTCGCTGTAAAAAAAAATTAAATCTAAATGACAGAAACCAAATGGGCGTGAAGAGGCTGCTCAGAATGCCTTCACTATAAAAAAAAATTTAAATCTAAATGACAGAAACCCAATGGGCGTGAAGAGGCTGCTCAGAATGCCTTCGCTATAATAAAAAAATTAAATCTAAATGACAGAAACCCAATGGGCGTGAAGAGGCTTCTCAGAATGCCTTCGCTATAAAAAAAAATTAAATCTAAATGACAGGAAACAAGGGGCACAAAAATGCTGCTCAAAATCGAAACAAGTACGCAGGCCATGGTTATCCCTCAAGCATCATACAACACTGAAAAAGAAAAACCCTGTTCTAATGTTCATCATGTCCTTTACAATCAAATTTAAATCTGAGCATAAGTTTAAAGCATGCTACTCTACAGCTGACAAACATACCGTTGCCTTATCGCTCGCTGCAAATGACTCCTGTGCTCCGTGCCGCTCCTGCTCCGCGCTGCTCTTGCTCGCCGACCGTAGAGACTACACCGGTACCTCCCAACCAAACGCTAGGGGTACTCTGCTTCCCCCTTAGCCCCCCGAGCCGCAAAGGGGCCACACACAGTCCAAATAGTATACCTAGCTTCCCAGCTCGCCTCCAAGGCTGAGCTACCACTCTAATCCCAACTGAGAAAATCCCAACTCCTCACAAGCAATCCGTCCAGTCCAAATTCGACAGCATAACGATACCTAACAACCCATCCCCTTTTCCCCTCATCCCCCTTTCTTTTATAGATTTTTGAGACCCCCTCTTGCCCTAATCACATTTAATTTAAGTTTTAAATAAAAACCCTAAAAAATTCTCTGTTGTACAAGTGTCATTCATCCCCCACGTTTCTCCAACATTATTTTCTTTAAAATTATTAAAAGGATCATTTCCCTATTTTTATTATTCCCCCCCCTTTTTTTTTTGTTAAACCAAAAAGGTAAATGCGCTAATTAACCCTTTCATTTTATTTATTTATTTATTTATTTTTAATTCATAACTTTTAAAACTCCCACACGTTAAATAATTTTATTACTTATTAATTGTATTTGTTTCCTTATTACTTAGTTTCCCTGTTTTTATTAATCCCTCCCCCCCTTTTTTTTTAAACCAAAAAGGTAAAAGCGCTAATTAATCTTTTTAATTATTATTTATTTAATATCTTTTTTTCTTTCACAAGTTAGGAATTAATTTCCTCTTTGCAAATTTTTAAATCCCTTAGTTAATTAAATCCTTACTCTCTTTATTTACCCCAAGAATTTTATGAAGGCCTAACTATTACTTAGGTGGGTTCTGGTTTAAATTGTTATTTTTATTCCAGGGTCTGTTCTTAAGGTTAGACTAAAATTTTACCCTAAAAGTTTTAGACTCAGTACTTAGATTCTGAACTGGGAGACACTTGGTTAGGGGAGTTGTTTAAGGATTTATTAAGGCGTTATTGTCTTAGGGCTATTTAGGTTTGTTTCCTTCATCCACATAAATGCGACGTGCCCTTCAGGACGCACCACGTGCTCCAAGGGTGCCACTCGCCTCGTTTGTTTCCTTTGCGCGACGTGCCCTTCACGATGCACCACGTGCTCCAAGGGTGCCACTCGCTTCTTGTGTTTCTTTTGTGCGACATGCCCTTCAGAATGCACCACGTGCTCCAAGGGTGCCACTCGCCAACTGGACTGATTGGTAGACATCTATAACCACTGGAGTCAACACTCCGCCAGGTGAACTTGTGGGAGACTAAGGACTCTAAGGAATAAGGCCCCCGCCTTATTGCACGCCCCTTAGAATCATCGTGAGCGACTGTCGCAGTCTGCCCTCACGACATCGTGGATCCTCTCAAACTAGGTAATCATTAACCTACAATTCAAGCCATGATGGGAGTGCTAGTAGGCGGTGGCAGGGCTGCTGTCCACCCCTCTCCCTCAACCTCTCTGGAAATCGTGTGTGGCCCCTTTACTCCATATGTGAGTCTGGTCGGAAAGCTATCGTCAGCATGCATAATCAACAATCATGTCAGAAATGTCAACATCATATCATCAAACCAAATGAAATATCACAGTAATTAAATCAACCCAATAGCACACTCCTTGACTCAATCTGGAGTCCAAGGGGTTCCACCGATGCCTCTGCATCATCAAGGTCCAAAACCCTGCACACTCACTAAAACTGAGTCAATAGCACCTATCTACATCAAATAGTAAAACATCATGTTGTCTATCATAACGCATCATAATCAAGTATAAATGTTTTAACATCAGAAAAGTCCAGATCACTTGCGAGCAAGTGTCCTCAAATAATAAGTTGTCTCAGTGCGCCAGAGCAGGATGTTACATATACATTTTTCATCCAAAACATCCACAATCTACATTTTGACCATTGGACCCCCCCAACTCCTAAGTATCTCATCTCTCCTTTTTTAAGTCTGACCGACCACATTACAATACTTAGTCATTTTTTGACCTTCTGCAATCGCGGGTTCGCAGGTTTCCTCAAATCCTATTTCTCCCCTGCCCATCCCCACCACCTTTGTGTGTTTACTAATACACATTTATTATGATTTATTTCTAACAACTCATCATGCAGGTTCCGTAAATATTTTCATTAATAAGCGAAGGGCTCGAGGAGATCTCCTATTAAAATGCATTAAACCAGGATTTGTGGAGGATTATATTATTCCCTCTCAAGCGTTCATTTTAAACATTATCTCGAGAAAAGTAACGTTTCCATCAACTTATGGAAGCAACTCAACAACATTTCTGTGGAGATACATTGAACATTTTTGGACAAGAGGACTATTAATTTCAGTGGTCCAGATCTTATGCTTACTACTCATCCCCTTATGCCCAAAAGGAAGTAATCTGGATGTCTATAATCGCTCGTGCAAGCTATGTCCAAGAGGTTTTCGACTGTAAGGAGTTGGTCTCCTAGTGTGCTGAGAGATATATTCCAAGCCAGTGGATCAGTCAATTGCGGGACCATTCCCCTGTCTCTCTTTTGCCTCTAGTATTTCGTAAGATGTTGAGACTTCCCAAGCCAATGCTTACCTTCAAGGGTGAATGATGCAGGAGCATCGCAAGCAACCAGCCAAGCGAGCATGAAGGCAGAAGACAACTGGAAAGTGCAACACACATTTTACATGTTTTGGAAATGTTTTGAAGCATTAATGAAATGGTTAAAGGGAAGCATACTTGTGTATTGTAAACAGATCATGATAAATTCGCTCTCATCTATAGGAGGTAGAGGCATTTATGCATAGTTAATGAAAGTAGGTAGGTTTGAATTAGAGATTAGACAATTTAGAAGAACATGAGGGAAAACGACTATAGACACCCTCATCTTTGTATCATTGTATCATGAGAACATAGCATAGATCAAGAGAAGGGAGAGCTGTAGCAGAGAGTTGAGAAGAAGAACCCATGTACAGAAGCTTGAATTAATATATGAAGTTTTGATTCAGATTCATGGTGTTATGATGTTTTCTGTGTATACATGCTAAATGATTCGCTTACAGTTTCTTATTCTCCTTGTCATGCATTTATTGTTATGCTATGTATGTATGATTTCATGTTAAGTGTTTGAAGTATGAGAGAGAGAAGAAATGAGTTTCAATTGTTTCTCATCCTAAGTGAGAATTTCCTGCAAGGAGTGTAGTGAAATGTACACAAGGTGTGCGTTGACGAAGGTTCAGAGTTCATCTCTGAAAGCTCAGGAGGGATACCGTTGTTCTCGTTTCAACAGAAGTGCAAGTGGAGCACAGGGGCCGTGCAAGGCGTGCACAGGCTAGTTGAATCCTTAGAATATTGTTAACTAAGGTTGAGATATTGAAGGACTGCTGTTGCAGAGAAAGTGCACAGAGACGTGAGTTCAAATACTCAGAAGTAATTGAAGGATTGCCGCAAGGAGTGCGTGCAGGAGTTCTTTTTTGATTCAAAGTCATCAGAGAAGCTCAAAAGGGGTAGTGCCTTTGAAGTATTCAAAGGGAGGCGAAGTGAAATTTCTTTGCAAAAGGAAGGTCACGACGAAGAGACATTAGTCCATTTCGCAGAAGTTCTTGAGGAGGGAACTGAACGGTCGGAATTCTCCAAGGGGAACTCCTAAAATAGCGAGGACCGTAGGATTCAAGAAAGTTGTGGGAAAGTTAAGCATTGGACAGACCCACCTTCGAAGAGAAGGATTTAACGTGGATCGTTGATTTTGATCATTGGACCATCGAGATCATTTCGACATTTCAGGAGTCATAAGTCTGAAGTGTGGACGAAACCTGTGGTTGATCAAATCCCCGAAATGCGAAAATAGTTTTCGTGTATAAAGGCGAAGAGTGACGAGGTCAGAATTCGAAACTTCAAAATTCAGAGTTTCGGAGGTCCTGAGGACGAGTGATCGGGACACAGGAGGGAGGAAAGTCCGAAATCAGAAGTTGCGGCAAGACATTTTTTTCGGCATTTTGAGAATCAACATTTCAGCATTTCTAGTGACAAGGAGTAGGGTACTCCAGATCAGAACCTCCAAAATCGTGAAACGCGAAGAAGTTGCGGAGGAGCGTTTCGACATTTCGGGATCCGGGATCTCGATGAGACAATGATTGAAATCAAGAGAATCACGAACTCCTGGAACACGAAATCGCGCCAACCATCGGATCTAGGGAAGAACCACAGTCGTTGATCTCCTTAGAAGTGGGATAGCACCATTTCGGTGTTTCGGGGTTCGACTTACCGAGAATCCTGATGACAAGCGACATAACATAGTGAAAGGGAAATCCTGAAGTCACGAAGTGTGATAGAACTTAAAGGGGATTTTTTGGATTTCGGCAATTCGGGTTTTAGGACTCCAATAGTCGAGAGGTAGAGTTGCACGTCATCGCAACTCTTGAAATCACGAAGAGTAGGAAGCCGAAAAGGTAGGGTCCTAGGTACTTGTTGGAGGACATGTGTGATGAAGGTCATAGGATTGGTCAAACATCGGGGAAAATCTTGAAAGATCATAAGGGGAGGAATTTCGGAAACCAAGAAATCATAAGGAAAGAGGGACACGTGTTGGTTTTCCACTCAAGTCCCGAAAAGCTAAAATAAGTGGCAAGGAATGTCGTGAGGTTGGTATTTTGGGTTTCAGAGGTCGAAGAGGTAAGGCGCTCGTCGACAAGATTCGCAAAATCGTGAAGCCTGAAACCCCGAAAAGACGGAAAACTGTTGAGGAGCCAAAGATTGATGAACGTGTCGAGATTTGGGAATTTGACACTTTAGGGGACAAGAGATTAGTGTGGTTGTAGTGAAGATCCTGAGCGGATCTCGGCTCGAGGGCAGGGGGTCTGCGTCAGTTGTGGTATCAGAGCCTAGAAATATTTCTTTGCTTTCTGCAGTAGAGAAAAGAGGAATTTTACAGCCATGCCACCGAGAAGAAGAGACATGCAAATACCTGATCCACCAGAGGAGAGGGAGATGCCAAGAAGAAGAGACAGGCAATTACTTGACCCAACAAGGGAAAGAGAGATGCATGAATTACGTGTCAAGCTTGATGCCATGAAGACAGCACAAAGGCGCACAGTTGATGCTGGGGATATCAACGAATTTGAAAGTGAAAATGAATCCAGGACCAAGGAAGTTGCAGTCGAAGATGCTGTGGAAGAACGCCTATTCAGGGCTGTTGCAAGGATAGGTGCCAGGGCAAAAATGGATATTCCCATGTATGAGGGGAACCTGGATGTTTAAGAGCTTCTAGATTGGATTAGAGCTCTGGATAAATATTTTTACTATGAGGATGTCGAAGAAGACAAGAAGGTCAAGAATGCTGTCACAAGACTTAAAGGGCATGCATCATTATGGTGGGATGAACTGCAGGCTGAAAAATGTTGCAAAGGCAAGCAAAAAATTAAGAGTTGGGATAGAATGGTTGCAAAGATGAAAGCCAAATTCATACCCAAGGATTATCATATTTCTCTGTTTCGAAGAATGCAGAACTTGAGATAGAAGTTGATGACAGTGAAAGAGTACACTTAAGAGTTCTACAAGATCAACATCAGGGAAGGTCATCGGGAAAGTGATGATGAAAAGGTTGCTAGGTACATGAATGGTCTGAGATATGACATCCAAGATGAGATGAGCATGATGACCCTTCAGAATGTGGAGGATGCTTATCAGATGGCTCTGAAAGCTAAAGAGAAGCTGAGCCGAAAGTAAGGTCAGAGAGGTCGAGGCAAAAGTCAAGTTAGAGGCAAAGCAGTTGCCCAAGACAGAAGTCAGAAATCTAAAGAAGAGGGGAAGAAAACTCAAACTCAACCTCAACCTGAGAGAGGAGGAAGCTCACAGACAGGGAAGTATGCTGATAGAAACACTTTTCCTTGAGCCAGAGGAAGCGGAAGAGGCAGATGTGGTGAAGTGAAATGTTTTACTTGTGGAAAAATCAGACATAAATCTTATGAGTGTCCAGATAAGAAGAAAGAAGGTAGTGAAACTCACATTGTCGAAGCTCAAGGACGGAATGTTGAGGCAGAAGATGCTGAGGGCAGAAGATCTTTAATGATGAGGAAAGTTCTCTTAACGCCAGAGAAGGAGGCAGAGAAGCCAGCCCAAAGGAACATACTTTTTCGGACTGCTTGCAAGACCAAAGATAGGGTATGCAAAGTCATCGTGGACAGTGGTAGCATAGACAATCTCGTTTCTACAGATATGGTAGAAAAGATGGAGCTAGAAACTATTGAACATCCAAGACCATATAGAGTTTCGTCATTACAAAAAGGACATCAGGTAAATGTCATTAAACAATGTTTAGTTGAATTTAAAATAGGAGGATATAAGGATGAAATACTATGTGATGTCATTCCCATGGATGTTTGTCATCTATTGCTAGGTAGACCATGGCAATATGATAGAAATGTGATTCATGATGGGAGAAAGAACACATACACCCTGGAGAAGAATGGGAGAACTCACATGTTGCTGTCGATTAAGGATAAATAAGTGAAACTAGAGGTGAGCAACACTGTACTTCTCATGAGTGGGAAGGAACTTCTTAAGGAGGTTAGGAAGAAGGAATATACACAATTCATTGTGGTCAGGAATCCTATAATTGTTTTAACCAGTACAAGAGTGGATGATTTACCAGAGGAAATCCAGAAGTTACTGGAAGAGTTTGCTGATATAATAGTGGACAAACTACCTTGTTCATTGCCACCGATCAGAAGTATAAGTCATCACATTGATCTTATACCGGGAGCTAGTTTACCAAACAAAGAAGCGTATAGGTTGACACTACAGAAGAATGAAGAGGTCAAGAGACAAGTCTAGGACTTAATGGACAAAGGATTGTTCAGAGAGAGCTTGAGCCCATGTGTTGTTCCGAAAGTGCTTAGCCCAAAGAACGATGGAGGCTGGAGGATGTGCGCAGACTCGAGGGCAATCAACAAGATTACCATCAGATATAGATTTCCTTTGCCAAGGATGGATGATTTGATGGATTGCTTGAGCGGAGGAGAATTTTTTTCAAAGATTGATTTGAAAAGTGGATATCATCAAATTCATATGAGAGAAGGTGATGAATGGAAGACAACATTCAAGATGAATGAGGGGCTGTATGAATGGATTGTTATGCCATTTGGCTTAACAAATGCACCCAGTACTTTCATGAGATTGATGAATGAAGTCCTGAAGTATTTCATAGGAAAATTCATCATTGTATATCTTGACGATATATTGATTTTCAGCAAGACAGAAGTAGAACACTTGAAGCATTTAGCTATAGTGATGAGGAGATTACAACAAGAGAAGTTACTGATTAATATGAAGAAATCAAAATTTATGATGAAAAAACTCATTTATTTGGGTTTTGTTATCTTTGCAAATGAGATGAAAATGGATCTAGATAAGGTAGAAGCGATTAATAATTGGCCATCACCAAAGAGTATATTTGAAGTTAGAAGCTTCCATGGATTGGCTAGTTTCTACAGGAAATTTATCAGAAATTTTAGCGGAATTAGCGCACCGATGATGGACACGGTGAAGAAAAGACATAAGTCTTTTCACTGGACAGAAGAAGTAGAGAAAAGTTTCAATCTGTTGAAAAAGAAGATTACTGAACAACCAATTTTGGTGTTGCCAGATTTCAGTAAGACATTTCAGGTCAAATGTGATGCAAGTGGGTTTGCAATTGGAGCAGTCTTGAGCCAAGACAACAGGCCGGTCACATACTTCAGTGAAAAAATGAATGAAGCAAAGATTAAATATTCAACATATGATAAGGAATTTTATGCAGTCATACAAGCGCTGAAGAAATGGAGACATTATTTGGTTCCTAAAGAGTTTGTTTTGTACAACGATAATCACGCTTTGCAATTCGTGACTCAATAGGAAAAGTTGAACCAAAAGCATGCAAAATGGGTTGAATATATGCAGAATTTTACTTTTGTAACTAAACATATTTCTGGAACTGCTAACAAAGTTGTTGATGCTTTGAGAAGGAAATGTTTGCTGATGCAGGAATTCAGAGTCAGAACTTTGGGTTTTGATAACCTCAAAGAAATGAACAAGGATGATCCAGATTTCAAAGAGGCATATGAGGTATCTGAGAATCCAATTCTCAGAGACAGAAGTCAATGGACTAAATATATGATCCAGGACGGATTATTATTCAGAGGCAATCAACTGTGTATTCCAAAATGCTCCATGAGGGAGAATCTGTTGAAAGAAAAACATAGTGGAGGATTGGTCGGACATTTCGGTCATGACAAAACATTCTCGAAATTAAATGGCTCATATTTTTGGCCAAGGATGAGGACAGATGTCAAAATATTTGTGGACGGATGTAGAATTTGTCAGCACATAAAGGGAAAAGGCAGAACATAGGGTTATACCAGCCATTACCCATACCTGAGAGGCCATGGGATGTAGTGAGAATGGATTTTATATTAGGGCTGCCAAGAACGCAAAGAGGGTTTGATTCAATCTTTGTGGTGGTAGATAGATTTTCAAAGATGACACACTTTATACCATGCCAGAAAACCAGGGACGCAACTCATATTGCGAACCTGTTTTTTAAAGAAGTTGTCAGACTTCACGGCTTACCAAGGAGTATTGTTTCAGATTGAGACACCAAGTTCGTGGGACATTTCTGGAGGACTTTATGGAAGAAGCTGGGGACAAGTTTGTCATTTAGCTCAGCTTATCATCCTCAGACAGATGGGCAAACAAAAGTTGTGAATAGGAGCTTGGGATATTTGCTAAGGAGCCTAGTGACTGAACACCACAGTCAGTGGGATCACATTCTGCCACAGGTGGAATTTTCTTATAATGATTCGATCAATAGAAGCACAGGGTAGAGTCCATTTCAAATTGTATATGGAATGCAACCAAGGGGAGTTTCTGAATTGAATGATTCAGAACATAATGAAACTAGAAGTGCTAGTGCAGAGGATTTTGTAGAAGCAATGAAGGAACTTCACAGCCAAGTGAGGGAACGCTTGCAAAATTCGAATCAAGAGTATAAACGTAGAGCAGATCAACACAGGTGAGGAATTCAGTTTGAATTTGGTGATATGATTCTTGCACATCTGAGGAAAGAAAGGTTCCCAAGGGGAACATATAACAAACTGAAAATGAAGAAGATTGGACCATGCAAGATCATAAAGAAATTTGGGGCAAATGCATATGAGATCGAATTACCCGATGGGATCGAAATTTCACCGATATTCAATATCTCAGATTTATACCCTTACAGAGATGAAGAAGCATGGGAAGAGAATGAACAGATATAAGTTCAGTGGACCAAACAAATGCCTGTAACTGTAAAGCCACATATGGAAAGTATAATTGATAAGAGGGTCAACAGGAAGACCAAGAGGAAAGAGTATTTTGAATACTTGGTCAAATGGAAGGGACATCCAATTGAAGATGCCAGTTGGGAGGATGAAGCAGAAATTCAGAAGCATGGATAGACCATGCAAGAGATCATGAACATGAGTTCATGAAATTTTTCAAGCAAGGGAGTATGATGCAGGAGCATCGCAAGCAGCCAACCAAGCGAGCATGAAGGAAGAAGACAGCTGGAAAGTGCAACACACATTTTACATGTTTTGGAAATGTTTTGAAGCATTAATGAAATGGTTAAAGGGAAGCGTACTTGTGTATTGTAAACAGATCATGAGCGATTCTCTCTCATCTGTAGGAGGTAGAGGCATTTATGCATATTTAATGAAAGTAGGTAGGTTTGAATTAGAGATTAGACAGTTTAGAAGAACAGGAGGGAAAACGACTATAGACACCCTCATATTTGTATTATTGTATCATGAGAACATAGCATAGATCAAGAGAAGGGAGAGCTGTAGCAGAGATTTGAGAAGAAGAACCCATGTACAGAAGCTTGAATTATTATATGAAGTTTTGATTCAGATTCATGGTGTTATGATGTTTTCTGTGTATACATGCTGAATGATTCGCTTACAGTTTATTATTATCCCTGTCATGCATTTGTTGTTATGCTATGTATGTATGATTTCATGTTAAGTGTTTGAAGTCTAAGAGAGAGAGGAAATGAGTTTCAATTGTTTCTCATCCTGAGTGAGAATTTCCTGCAAGGAGTGTAGTGAAACGTCCACAAGGTGTGCGTTGATGAAGGTTCAGAGTTCATCTCTAAAACCTCAGGAGGGATACCATTGTTCTCGTTTCAACAAAAGTGAAAGTGGAGCATAGGGGCCATGTAAGGCATGCACAAGCTAGTTGAATCCTTAGAATATTGTTAACTAAGGTTGAGAGATTGAAGGACTGCTGTTGTAGAGAAAGTGCACAGAGTCGTGAGTTCAAATACCCAGAAGTAATTGAAGGATTGCCACAAGGAGTGCGTGAAGGAGTTCTTTTGTGATTCGAAGTTGTCAGAGAAGCTCATAAGGGGTAGTGCCTTTGAAGTATTCAAAGGGAGGCGAAGTGAAATTGCTTTGCAGAAGGAAGGTCACGACGAAGAGACATTAGTCCATTTCGCAAAAGTTCTTGAGGAGGGAACTGAATGGTCGGAATTCTCTGAGGGGAACTCCCAAAATAGCGAGGACCGTAGGATCCAAGAAAGTTGCAGGGAAGTTTAGCATTGGACAGATCCACCTTCGAAGAGAAGGATTTAACGTGGACCATTGATTTCAATCATTGGACCATCAAGATCATTTCATCATTTCAGGAGTCATAAGTCTGAAGTGTGGACGAAACCTGTGGTTGATCAAATCCCCAAAACGTGAAAAGAGTTTTCGTGTATAAAGGCGAAGAGCGACGAGGTCAGAATTCAGAACTTAGGAATTTGGGGTTTCATAGGTCCTGAGGATGAGTGATCGAGACATAGGAGGGAGGAAAGTCCGAAATCATAAGTCGTGGCAGGATATTTTTTTTGGCATTTCAGGAATCGACATTTCAACATTTCCAGTGACAAGGAGTAGTGTACTTCACATCAGAAGCTCCAAAATTGTGAAACAAGAAGAAGTTGTAGAGGAGTATTTCGGCATTTCGAGATTCAGGATCTCTAGGAGACAGTGATTGAAATTGAGAGCATAACGAACTCCCGGAACACAAAATCGCGCCAACCGTCGGATCTAGGGAAGAACCACAACCATTGATCTCCTTAAAAGTGGGATAGCACCATTTCGGTGTTTTGGGGTTCAACTTACCGGGAATCTTGATGACAAGGGATGAGACATAGTGAAAGGGAAATCCCAAAGTTGCAAAGCGCGATAGAACTTAAAGGGGATTTTTGGGATTTCATCAATTCAGGTTTCGAGACTCCGAGAGTTGAGAGGTAGAGTTGCATGTCATCGCAACTCTCGAAATCATGAAGAGTAGGAAGCCGAAAAGGTAGGGTCCCAGGTACTTGTTGGAGGACACATGTGACGAAGGTCATAGGGTTGGTCAAACATCGAGGAAAATCCTGAAAGATCATAAGGGGAGGAATTTCGGAAACCGAGAAATCATAAGAAAAGAGGGATGTGTGTTGGTCATCCACTCAAGTCTCGAAAATCCAAAATAAGTGGCAAGGAAGGTCGTGAGGTTGGCATTTCGGGTTTCAGAGGTCGAAGAGGTAAGGCGCTCGTCGACAGGATTCGCAAAATCGTGAAGCCCGAAACCCAAAAAAGACGAAAAACTGTTGAGGAGCCAAAGATTGATGAATGTGTCAGGATTCGGGAATTCAACACTTTAGGGGACAAGAGATTAGTGTGGTTGTAGTGAAGATCTTGAGTGGATCTCGGCCTGAGGGAAGGGGGTCTGCGTCAGTGAAGATTGCAAAGAATTCTTAAAGAAGCATGACAATGTGTTGGACCTTATACCTAAGTTCCTAGAGAACCTAACGACCTTCCCTGAGGACATCACAAGATTGCAGGTTGGCTCATTTAAAAATCCTTTCTGGGAAATTGCTTAGCTTTTCACGAGGGTAACAGGAGAAGAAACTACAACCAACATTTCCCACATGATTCTTTACATTTTATACTTTACGGTCAAGGAACATGCCATCTTTTATTGGGTAAAGTTGATTTCCATTCAAATATCTTCCCAATTGTCACAATACAAGAAGGAGAAGAAATTATTTATGTCCTCTTATTTGGTTTTCGTGATAGCACATTGTTGTCAGTTTTCGATATTGTTTGCGTGTAAGAAGGTAAACTATGAATTCAACCCGGTAACCTTCTGGTATCAAACATTATGGAGGCACAAAGCCTCCCAACATTTTTATGAATTTTTTAATGACTTTGTCTCAGTTTTTAAAGGTTTGTTGTTTGGAAAGGACACCCCCGGAATGTCTGACCAGGCGAGTAAGTTTCTGGATAGGAAGGGGACATAGGAACAAATGGAGAATTACAATGTCATAAGGATATTCGATTCCAAGGAAAATTCTTCCTTCCTTCCATGCCACATATCTGACAAAATGTTTGTTACTGAAGTAGCAATGCAGTACAACTAGTGGTTGCATTTTTTCCATGAAAAGAGGAAAAAACAATTCATACCTTTGCCTTGTTAAGTTGAGGACTTCATATTTATAAATATGAACAAGATTGATGAATTTGCAGGCCACTTCCATAGCCTAAATCTAATATATGTTGAAAGGATAAAAGGGTTCGACCTTAGCAGAATTTTTGTAGAACATCTATTGACAATTGGGTTCAACAATTCTTTTATTAATAATGTGACACTGGTGACCTGGAAACAATACTCAACACCAATGAGTCATACAAACAAAAAGGAAAAGGTCTCGATGAGAATATTTCCTAATCCCCAACTGTCGCTCCAAAAAGTACAACATCTTGGAGTAGTGCTACAATGACCCACCCGATTAAGAAAGCAACCCACATGTCTTCATGTAGAGGAGGAGATAAGAACCCTCCTTCGGGAAAAATTGAAAGCTCCCATAAACTTCCCTTGAGGAGGAAAAGAAAAAACATTATGCAAGAAGAGGAAAAACTTCGAGTCGAAAGTGACATCCACAGCTTCTCCCTTGAAGATATGGAACTCGATACTGATATCAAAAAGCGTTCCCCAACGCTGATCAACCAGGGGAAACAACTCACCAAAAACCTATGATGGAAATAATTAAGAGCGAGACCTTCGATGAAGAATATTCTTTTGTATTTTAGAGCGTTGTTTTTGATAGCGAGTCCAAAAATTTAATTATTGAGAAAATATATGTAAAGAATAAAAAGGGGAAATCTCGTTCAGAGGTTAACCTACAGAACATGCGGCCTTCCCAAATTTCCCAAATTCACCGAGGAACTGGAGATGCTCTAGACGATTCTATTGGAGGCCTTGAAGCAGAGAACGCCAAGTTAAAGGAAAGACTCAAATAATTGGAAGAAGCCTTAATGCCTCTTCCAGTACTTGCTAGTCCTTTAGCAATAATTAGGCCTACCACACCTGTAGCTAAACTGAAAGGATCTTGAAGCCTACTCACATCAGCCAGGGGCTATGTGGAGAAGAACATTAATAAAAAAATGGAATTAATTACAGAGGATTGGGAGATGTCAAAGAACATGGTCTCTTTTGGAATGAGGGCACTTGCCTTCCATGAATATTTACAAGAGGATTTGAAAAATGAATAAGGTTTTTACCTTGATGTGGTCATACCCTTCAATTTTAAAGTTACCAATATGACATAGTTGAGAAGAAGAGAGGAGGATATCCCTTCTCCGAAGAAGATAAAACAAATGAACGCATGCTCGAAGGAAAATGTTAAAAACTTGAATATCATTTTCCAAGCATGTGACCAAGCTATATTAAAGAAGGAAAAATTATTCAAGAGGTTGACTAAGATAGAACTAGCTAGGAGCACCAATGAGGTCCAAGACCCCAAATTTATTCTCAACTCGTTGTTCCTAACCAAGCAAACCTTTGACGAACAATTTGAGATATTTAAAGGGTTATCATTTGAAAATTTCCATGGCATTCTTGAGTATAATGAAGATGACGTAGATAACTAGCTAGTGGATTATTCAGTAAAAAATCAAGATATTGAAGAATCTTTGTGTAATATTTCCATTGATCTAAGGGACTTGGAGGGCAAGATTTTAAATATAAAAATGTGGCATGAAATCAACGTGGCACCAATGAGAAGCTACATTGAAGAGTGGTTTAAAAAAGCTATCGACAAATTGACCGATGAAGGGAAAAAGGCAGTTGAGACGGTTCCTGTAACCATCGATGAAAGTAATAAAAGGACATCAGCAAGCAAGTGACAAGAGAGAGATACCATCATAGTAAGTTTATACTGATCACATCCTTCTTTCTTTATCAAGTCCTTCATGCAGTTACTCCACCTCTTTAAATATAAAGGTTTAGCCGAAGACTGATAATTTCCTTTTTCTTCTTACCAGGTCTTGCTTTCTTCTGTTTCCCACTTTCTTCCTTCTACAAACTTCATTCTTATATATATTTTCTTTATGGTCCACGGGAGCCCCAATCCCAGAATTTATGACAAACACATTTAAATTTCATAGAATATGTAATAAACTATATATATTTTTTAGAAATTCTAAGAGAGTTATTTTGGGAACAATCTCAATTGTACTTTGTATCCCAGTTTTCTGAATATAAAGTATTTGAGGTTGATATATCATTACCTTTATTTGAGCTACCCATGTATCAATCTGTCAAATTTCTCTTATGCATGCGATTCATTTTCTTTTCTTTTTATGTGATAAAAAATCTTTAGCCGAACTATGATGGATGTGAGGAAATTTTGCTTATTTACTTTAAATGTGCGAATGTGTGTGGTTCCTGGTCCAATCTCAGGAAATTTCTTTAAAAGAAAACAAAAACATTTTTCGTTTTTGCATCTTTACTTTTTCTTTGATTACCACGACAGACTTCTGTAAAAGTCCCACATTCTAAAGACCTAGAGTCCCACAAAAATCATAATAGAGGAGTACCACCTCTATAAAAACACAGGGGGATTTTTATCCTCGTGAGGTTGTCGTTTCGTTCCTAACGGATTAAAGCGTCAACATTTTTGGCAACCATACTAGGGAGTGATTTATTTTCAAGATATTTGAGGAACCAAAAATATCCATGGCTCAAATTTTCGAGAAGAAGATTCAAGAAAATGTCTGCTTATTTTAAGCATGGCTCACATGTTCTGTAATTTTAAAAAGAAACGAGTAACACCAAATATTTGGGAGAATGAACTCCCTGGAAAATCCATTGAAAAAATTCAAAATGAAGGGTTTCATTCATGTCATAATGCTTCTTTATATTCTTCATCAGGCCCATCAATGGCTTTGCTAGTTTCGACAAAAGGGAGAAATACTCAAATAAGGAGGCGATTTCATAATACCCCTTTAAATCTTCCAGAAATAAACTTTCAAATTCCCAATATTCCTGTTGAATTTTTTTCTACATTCTTTGGGGATGCTTCAAAAGATGCAGAGAAACACTTGATTAATTTTAAAGGTACATGTTATGATTTCAATCTCATTGAAGACAATGTTACATGTATATTATTCTTACAAACTCTGAGAGAGGATGCTCTTGAATGGTATAGTTCATTAATGCCTAACTCCATTATTAGCTGGGATGTGTTAGAAGATTCATTTGCAAAAAAGTTTATCCCAAAGGTGCATTCATATGTTTTTTATGATGTTTTAAATGTTTCTTCCCACCCACCCTCTCCCACATGGACCCCAAAGGATGAAATCAATAATTCAGAAGAAGGATATCATGAAACACTGCAAGACTTTTCTGAATCAAATCTTGCTACTGAGAGGGAAGGAAAGAATTTCAAAGACCAAGAAAAGGATATCAGCATCTCATATACTCCATATGAGGAATAAATTAAAGAGTCTCCACCAAATATGCAATAAGAACTCAGCCAAAATAAAGAATAATTGGTGGAAGAAAACCATTTTGAGAATAAAGAAGATAGCCATTGCATAGAAGAAGAACATCGCCAAGACATTGCCAATGAAACAATAATATTGAATGTGGAAAAGGAAGAAAATTTCAGTCTCCTATATACCCCATGTGAAGACATTTCGAACAACAAATTTGAAAATGAAATTGAGGAGCCTCCACCAAATACACAAGAAGATTCCAGCCTTATGATAGATAATGAAACGTTACAAGAGAACTTGTAGCAAGAATAATTGATGGAAGAAATGAATCTTGAGAAGAATGATGAGCAAGATCACCCTTACAAGAAAGAAGAGTCTTTTCAAGAGATTTTTTGTGAATCAATAACCTTGGAAGTGGTTGGAAATAAGGAAACTAATGAATGCATTCTTATGTTGAAAACTCCTCATCCAATCAAAGACAATAGAATTCTTGAGCAACCAAGAATTGATTTTATTGAATTATGGTTCCAGAGCATTGTTGGCCAAAAAATGCAATTAAATATTCATCGTACTTGGTGTAATTTTTCTCCAGTACATATTGAGAGTGCCCATGACTCATTGGTACAAGTCCCAACATATCTCAGAATTTTGGAGTTCATTCCACAAATCAGATCAATGCTTGAATGGCTCCATTGGAAATCTGCCTACACATAAGATGCCCCTATCTTTCAAGTAAGTTAGGGTAGGTAGATCATTTATGTACATATTTTGTTTTTTCAGTTCATTTTTTCACAATAAGGCATTCATTATATTGAAGTTTGAAGATAACTCCATGATAGAAGGAGAATTACAAGAGTTCAATTTGAATATGACTCCATAGCCCAATGGAGAAGGTAACTGGTCTTGAGATTTTGGATTCTTGACAACCCACAGGGGTTTATCATCCCATAGTTGGAGCCTGTTGTTGAGATCAATCCCCGCTTATGAAATTTCCCTCCCCTTTTCTATTTTCCCAAATTCTTTTCTCCCTTTCTTTTCCCTCTTCTATACTTACCCATTTTCCCCTTTTCCTTTTTTCCCTTCTATTCTTCCTTTCTAGTTCTATACTTAGTATTTTTTTTTTCAGAACGACGGGTTCTCAGGTTGAAAGACTTGCGGATCCTCATCTCCATTCACACCCTCACATCACGATTTCAACCGACCATCGTGCTATCCTATACTTAGCCAATTTTTCAATCGCGTGTTCCTGGGTTGGTGGGGTCGAACTCTCATACCCCATGTTCTGTGATATACATTTTTCATCCAAAATATCCATGATTTACATTTTTACCATTGGACCCCCCCGCTCCTAAGTATCTCATATCTCCTTTTTTAAGTCCAACCGACCACGTTACATTACTTAGTCATTTTTTGACCTTCTGTAGTCGCGGGTTCTTGGGTTCACAAAATCCTCAAATCCTATTTCTCTCTCGTCCGTCCTCACCACGTTCACGTGTTTCCCAATACACATTTAGTATTATTTAATGATAACAAATAATCATGCAGGTTTCGTAAATATTGTCATTAATAAGTGAAGGGCTTGAGGATATCTTCTATTAAAACACATTAAACTAGGATTTGCGGAGGATTATATTATTCCCCCTCAAGCGTTCATTTTAAACATTATTTGGAGAAAAGGAACGTTTCTGTCAATTTATGGGAGAAACTCGACAACAATTCTGTGGAGATGCATTGAACATTTTAGAGCGTGAGGACCAGAACTTTCAGTGGTCCAGAGCATATGCTTACTACTCATCCCCTTCTGCCTTAAAGGAAGTAATATGGTTGTCTGGAATTGCTTGTGTAGGCTATGTCCTATAGGTTTTTGACTGTAAGGAGTTGGTCGCCTGGTGCATCGAGAGATATATTCCAAGCCAGTGGATCATTCAATTGCGGAACCATTCCCCTGTCTCTCTGTCGCCTCATGTATTTCGTAATATGTTGAGACTTATCGAGCCAACGCTTACCTTCAAGGGTGAATATTGCATAGAATTATTAAAGAAGCATGACAATGGGTTGGACCTCTTACATGAGTTACTGGAGATCCTAACGACCTTCCCCGAGGACATCACGAGATTGTAGGTTGGCTCATTTAAAAATCCTTTCTGGGAAATTTCTTGGATTTTCATGAGGGTAACAGGACAAGAAGCTACAACCAACATTTCCCTCATGATTATTTACATTTTATAATTTACGGTCAAGGAACATGCCATATTCGATTGGGGAAAGTTGATTTCCATTGAAATCTCTTCCCAATTTTCACAATACAATAAGGAGAAGAAATTATTTATGTCTTCTTATTTGGTTTTCATGATAGCACATAGCTGTCAGTTTCCGAGATTATCTATGTGTAAGAAGGTAAACTGTGAATTCGACCTGGTAACCTTTTAGAATCAAACATTATGGAGGCACAAAGCCTCCCAACATTTTTATGAATTTTTTAATGACGTTGTCTCAGTTTTTAACGATATTCTTTTTGGAAAGGACACCTCCCCGATGTCTGACCAGGCGAGTAAGTTCCCAGATAGGAAGGGGACACTAGAACAAATGGAGAATTAAAATGTCATAAGGATTTTTCGGTTCTAAGGAAAATCCTTCCTTCCTTCCCTACCAAATACCTGACAAAATGTTTGTTACTGAAGTAACAAGGAAGTACAACTACTGGTTGCATTTTTTCCATGAAAAGAGAAAAAAACAATTCATACCTCTACCTTGGAAAGTTGGGGAATTCGTATTTAGAAATATCAACAAGATTGATGGATTTGTAGGCCACTTCCATAGCCTGAATCTAATATATGTTGAAAGGATGAAAGTATGGATCGTGGTGCATCGAGCAAAACCTCGTACAATAAGCTAGACTAAGAATAAATTAGCTCAAGCTGTTGAGCTCTCATGATGGCATCTTCTTCAGAAAACACTCCCAACATTGTGACGTCTTTGGATAGCTGTGGGACCAAAGACTTAAGGAACCACTCAAGCAAGAATGTTGGTGGGACTGGTACCTTAATTAAACTCTTCCGGTGTCTCCACTCTCGGATGTGGTCAGAGATATGGTCCGCTTTTGTCTGTTGAAAATTGGCTAGCAATTCTATGCCGACGTCGTATCTCAGAGGTAATTGGAAATGGTTTAGGAATGCCATTGCCAATTTACCGACGGAAGAATATCTCGAGTGGTCGAGCTCGATGTACCATTTCGCGACACTCCCGATGAGAGTGCATTGAAACAATCACAATTGTACAGAGTCATCTTTCAACGAATTAGACGAACACCAAATATGGAGGGTGGTCACATGATCCTTTGGATCTTCATTAGGCTTGGCCTCAAACTTTGGTATGTTCGAAAACAATTTTGTCGGCATAGGAGGCCAACGTGGATCGTGAAAGATGGTGTCATTCAACAATCTTGTCAATTCTGGCAAATGTAAAGTTGCCAAGAAAGGTAGTTTTGGTTGTTGTTGATGATAACCATGGAAAAAGGGGCCTGGAGTTTGACTAGCACTAGGTTGCCAGGAAAAGTTGGGTTGCTGGCCGGGATTCTGGTAAAAACCATGGCCATGACCAGCGTACAGATTCTGCGTGTGAGGAGACATCATCGATTGATTCCCAAAATAGGACATAGTTGGTTGGGCATGCATTACATTCATAGGACTTTGGGAAGGGTTTCCCCATGCCAATCCCATGGGCATAGGCATAGAAACTTGTCTGGGGTTCCATTGGTTGTGAAAAGAATTTCCCCAGATCGACATTCCTGACGAGGGAACTGATCCTTGCCAAGAATTCCAAGGTCCTGATGTGGAAGAAGTTCCTGGGTTTTCCCCCTGTGTAGGAATAGTACCCTGCATAGGATTAGGTTGGCCATAACTGGGTTTGCCCCTAGTCGGGAAAGCAGTTGATGAGAAATTGTTTTTACCAAACGCACCGAACAAAGACAACGGTGTCGACCCTACCGACATATTATGAGAAGGTGGTCCTTAAATCCCTACTCCGATTGAACTATGGTGTGTGTTTGGCCCGACGGATTGTTGGTGGGTACTGCCAAGTGAAGGGGATGAAGGAGGTATATGACCTCCCCCGTAAGGGAAAGCGTTAAAAAGAGCTGAAGTGCCCCCCATGGGTCCTTGAAGAGGATCGTTAGAGCTCCCTTCCCCTAGACCTAAAGTCTACAAAGTGGAGTAGGATAGTACAGGACTTGTACCTGAGCTAGGCATCCCGTATGAGAATGGAGGGCTTGTCACACTCTATGTGAAAGGAGTTGTGGCCGTCGCCAAAGATGGGATTGGACCACTGCTCGAGGTAGAGGCAGTCGAAACTATGGTGTCTCGGACTGGCGACGGTGGGGTAGGAGGTGGAACACCCCCTGTGACGATAACCGTGGCGGGAATATTAGGATTCCCAGAAGGAGAGATAGGATTTGCCTCCATTACCATCCTCTTTAGAGGTGCCGAAAGGTCCTTTACTAGAGGTTGGCCAGGTGTGATTTCTGGTGATCCAGTCACTTCAAAAGACCCTTGTTGGTCTAGCTTTCACCTTAGCGGTGGCGGGGGTGGCTCTAGTGTAACTGGTGGCAAGCCAAGAAGCCTTCGTGACCGACGGAGCTCGTGATCCTCCACTGTGTGAGAAGATCAAAGACACATTAGGGATTTCTATTCGTTCAAAAACAACACACACTAGGAAAGTCCCTATAAGATAAAAACAAGCAAACACTAAACTAGTTGGAAGAACAGTTACAACAACCAACACTAGAGCAACTTACCGGTGCAAGTGAAACTTGAACATGGAAGCACCCTCCGGGTATACTCTACAAAGCATGGCCCAATGTCTGTCCTAGGTACCGCAGTATACCCCCATAGTCACCTATGTATGTCCCTAAAAAAGATAGGCAACTAGGTTGCTAACACGCGAACARTCACCAGGCGGGTATAGTCGGCAGTCGGGTAGACCACAATGAGTAGGGTATCAAGCCTGAAACCTGTCAAGGGTATCGAAAGAAAGTGGTTTGGAAGACAATTGAGGAACTCAAACGGATTCGAGACCCACGAAGCTCCATGGCAAATGTAATCGACGAAATCCCAAGACAAGCCCTCTATATGTGTTCTCCACTACGATTGGTCCGGATTTGGAGGGGTTATCTCCGCTACCTTTCTGCACGCAACCTCGTGTTTAGCCCCTGTGTTAGAGGGGGGTCCCAGATAAATTTCACGATACTAGACTTTTCACACTCCCTAGCTCAGACTCCAATGTTTGATTTAATGGCCTTGAAGAGTTTCCTCTCCAACCTAATTCAAGGCCCTAACCCTAAACTAGTTGGTTGACCCTACAAACATAAAAAGTCTAATTAATTTAAGATTTAGTGTTAATTTTTATGGCTTGTCTTAATTCAAAGGTTATGAAAGTGAAACTAGTGATGTTTGAAAGACGAAAGAAAAATAAACAGAAAGCTGGAAACAAAATAACTTCTTTTTTACTCAAATCTTAATCAACTTTTCGAACTAAAATTTTCTAAGATATTTGAATAGCAAACTCAAAGAAGGATTTCACTCGACTACAAGCTACTTATCATCTAATTAAACCGTCAAGAACTTATGAAATCAAAGACTTTTCCTGGTTACTAATGCAAACCAACACTATTTAACCAAACAAAGAAATACAAGATTGTTTTTTATTTGAATGCTCACAAAGCAAAAAGGAAAAATATCAACAAGTAAAGACCAAGAAAACTTCTGGCCTAAGTGTAGATTGCAAAGAGTCACTTTAAAAATAACACACAAGAAAATTAAAACTATACTCTCACACTTGTCTAAAAACCCTATAAAAAGAAAATTTTGAAGGAAACTTCTTAATGAAAAAAGAAATCTATTGCTGTGATCAAACCTAAGTTACTAACTACTATGACAGAGACCCAAAAACCTGAGAGGTATAACTCTTGACAAAGGAAAGGATGACTGCCTCACCTTAAACAAAAATTTTCTCCACAAACACACTGCTGACAGTCCAACAGCAAGCGTGTGCACGCGAGCTGTGTAAAGTCAGGGCACGTGTACACGCGTGCATACCTTATACAGGCTGCGTGTACTTCTGAAACTATAAAAAATGAAAGGACAAACAATCAAGCCCAGGCAAAGACTACTGGTACTGAGAACCATAATCTCTTGAAGACTCATACACTTACTTTGACAGAAAAAAGAAAACAATTCAAGGAACACTTCATAAAACAAACCAATCTGAGGTGAAAGCTAAGCTATAGACTGCAAACAACAAAGACTAGAATGAGTTCCAGAAAACCCCTGAGAAGGATTATTTTTGACAGGGGAGAGGATGACTGCCTCTCTAGAAGAAATTTTCTGGAATCATACACGTGACTGACACTTCCTTAGCTAGTGTGTACAGGTGGGCTGTGGAAAGGTAGGGCACGAGTACACGCGTGCAGACCTTATATAGGCTGCGTGTACCTCTATGGGTCTCTAAAAAAAAAATCCAGTCAAGTAAAGAAACAGAGATAACTGGTATGGAATACCAAAATCTCTGTGAGTCAGACTTTTGCAGAAACTTTAAAAACAAGGAATGAAACCAATTCTTAAAAATACTCAAGAAAAAATATTCCCAGAAACCCTAGAGATCCACAGTATGGTTGCCGATTCTGTTGTGGGTGGGAAATCCCTCCTACGGACTAGCATTAAGGGTTTTTATCATGCATGTAGAAATGACCTAAAGTTTCTTACTTCTTACCATCATCCCATGCCTAAACCCCCCATTACTCATGTGTAAATAAAAGGCTCAAGAGACTATGTTGACATACCTTATTTTTTGTGTTTGATGTCGATCCCTTTTCGCGCTTGGTCATTCTTTGACTACAACTCTCCTCCCAATGTTGACCTGCATTCACTAAAGACAAACAAAGAACTACACATGCATTTGATCTATGAACTAATGGGTTAGAGATTTAATCAATCATACAATCAATATTCAAATAATGATAATCTCATATGGTGGGATGAGAAAAACAATTCTTTTATTAACTTCACAATGATAAAGTCAGCTACTTCTCCTCGATCCTGGTCCTGGGCTCTTCTTCCACTGTCTTCCAACTGCTTTTCTCTATACTTCTCTTTGCACAAGGATGGCTAAAAGTTGGGACAAAGGGAATGCTCAATCGGGTATAATTTCTTTACTATGATTCTTCTTCTTTCAAATGGGACCCCTACCCCTTCTTTTATAGGTTAGAAGGAGCTAGGTATTTGGTCGAATGACCGGCCATGCATGGATGAAAGGTTTAGTTAACTTACCCAAAGCTGCGTGTTCCATCAACAACTTTCATTTTTTTATTCTTTTGTAGGTACACACGGGCTGTCTTGGGTCAACTAGCATGTACACGCATGCAGTAATGGAGTAGGGCGCGTGGGCCTTTATAAAAGGGGTTTTTAAGAAGAGTTGTTCAGTAGTGTTTTGGAAAAGAAGGAATCTGAGATGGCTTGATGCCAGGTAAGCATGTCTGGTGCAAATTAGGGTTATAAAAGACACTGATATTGAAAAAGTGTTCTCCAATGCTGATCAACCAGGGGACACGTCTCACCAAAATCTTTTGATGGAAATAATTGAGAGCAAGACCTTCGATGAAGAAGACTCTTTTGTATTTCAGAGCGTTGTTTTTGACACCGATTCCAAAAATTTAATTATTGAGAAAATAGATGTAAAGAATAAAAAGGGGAAATATTGTTGAGAGGTTAACCTATAGAACATGCGTCTTTCCCAAATTTCCCAAATTCACCGAGCAACTGTAGAAGCTCTAGACGATTCTATTGGAGGCCTTGAAGCAGAGAAAACCATTTTAAAGGAAAGAGTCAAAGAATTGGAAGAATCTTTAATGCCTCTTTGAGTACTTGCTAGCCCTTTAGCAATAATTGGGCCCACCACACCTGCAACTAAAATGAATGGATATTCAAGCCTACTCACATCATCCAGGGGCTATGTGGAGAATAACATTAAGAAAAGAATGGAATTAATTACAGAGGCTTGGGAGATGTCAAATAACGTGGTCTCTTTTGGAACGAGGGCACATGCCTTCCATTAATATTTACAGGTGGATTTGAAAAATTAAGAAGGTTTTTACCTTGACGTGGTTGTACCCTTTGGTTTTAAAGTTACCAATATGATAGATTTGACAAGAAGAGAGGAGGATCTCCCTTCTCCGAATCAGATAAAACAATGGAACACATGTTGGAAGGAAAAGGTTAAAAACTTGAATATCATTGTCCAAGCATGTGACCAAGCTATATTAATGAAGGAAAAATTATTCAAGAGGTTGACTAAAATAGACCTAGCCGAGAGCACCAATGAGGTCCAAGACCCCAAATTAATTCTCAACTTGTTGTTCCTAACCAAGCAAGACCTTGACGAACAAGTTGAGATCTATAAATGGTTATCATTTGAAAAGTTTTACGGCATTCTTGAGTATAATGAAGATGACGTAGATAACTGGCTAATGGATTATTTAGTAAAAAATCAAGATATTGAAGAAGCTTTGCATAATATTTTCATTGATATAAGGGACTTAGAGGGCGAGATTTTCAATATAAAAATCTGACATGAAATCAACGTGGCACTAATGAGAAGCTACATCGAAGAGTGGTTTAAAAAAGCTATCGACAAACTGACCGATGAAGGGAAAAAGGCAGTTGAGACAGTTCCTGTAACCGTCGATGAAAGCAATAAATGGACATCAGCAAGAAAGTGATAAGAGATAGATACCATCATAGTAATTTCATATTGATCACATCCTTCTTTCTTTGTCAAGTCCTTCATCTAGTTACTCCACCTCTTTAAATAGAAAGGTTTAACCGAAGACTGATAATTTCCTTTTTCTTCTTACCAGGTCTTGTGTTCTTCTGCCGCCCACTTTCTTCCTTCTACAAACTTCATTCTTATATATATTTGCTTTATGGTCCATGGGATCCCCAATACCAGTCTTTATGACAAATGCATTTAAATTTCGGAGAATATGTAATAAACTATATATGTTTTTAGAAATTTCAAGAGAGCTATTTTGGGAACAATCTCGACTGTACTTTGTAACCTAGTTTTTTGAATATAAAGTATTTGAGGTTGATCTATCATTATATTTATTTGAGTTTCCCATGCATCACTATGTCAAATTTGTCTTATGCATGTAGATCATTTTATTTTATTTTTATGTGATCATAAATCTTTAGCCTAACTATGACGGATGTGAGGAAATTTTGCTTATTTACTTTAAATGTGTGAATGTGTGTGGTTCCTAGTCCATTCTCAGGAACTTTCTTTAAAAGAAAAAAAAAAAATCTATTTTTTCATCTTTACTTTTTCTTTGATTACCACGACAGACTTCTGTAAAAGTCCCACATTCTGAAGACCTAGAGTCGCACAAAAATCATAACAGAGGAGTACCACCTCTATAAAAACGTAGGGGGATTTTTATCCTCATGAGGTTGTCATTTTGGTCCTAATGGATTCAAGTGTCAATAGCACCGTGTATGTCCAACATACGACTCATTGTGCATCTCCTTCAACACTAAATTTCTCAAATATTGATTGTTAGGAATATAAACTTTGTCCCTGAACAAGAGGATTCCATATTCTCCCAGCCTATAGTCTTTAAACTTCAATGGTACACTTTCTTATTGCAATCCTTTTATAACTTGTGCATAATGTTGATATGATATTACTGCTTCCAAAAGTATTCTTTTTAAATCTGAGCAATACATGTTGATGGTTGCAACACACATTTCATGCACCCTCCTATTGAGTGCATCAACCACTTTATTCTCCTTTCCTTTGATATGCTTGATTTCAAAGTCATATTCACTAAGAAATTCTAGCCATATAGTCTTTTCTCATATTCAATGTTGGTTATTTGAATAAGTGTTTCGGGATGCTATGATCTGTCTTAATATCGAACTTTCTTCCCTTGAGATAATGCCTCCACATTTTTAAGACATGAACTATGGCTGCTATCTCTAAGTCATAGGTAGCATAATTTATTTCATGCTCCTTCAAATTCCTTGACTCATAACATATGACATGCCCATTTTGTGTAAGGACTCCCACGATCCCTTCCTGTTAATTAATTAGGTTGGTTTTCATTGATGTCAAACCTTGAAGCAAGTACAATAGAAAATTTCAATATCCCCATAAGTGTGGATAAGGAGCCCATGTTTTCTTGAGGAATAATGTAATTAAGACCAATGAATTTGCAGGAGAGACTATTCTATATGGATAGTACATGTCATTCCATTTCCGGTGATATGTGGTACGTCATGTAGTTCCTCACGGTTGAGGAGATATGGATTAGTGAAGTTGGAGAACCCTCATGAGTTATCTAGAAGACCCTAGAAGGTCAACAAAGTAAATTATTCTAGAATCTCCTAGAAGAACTTTACTAGTCAAATTGATTGTAACTAGGAGTTAATCATGGGTAAAGTTTTTGCAATAAGAAAATAATTAAAAATAAATAAATTAGTTGCAACAAAAAGTTGTGAGTTTTCTATTTATGGTAAAGTGTTTTCAAGTGGGTAAAGTAGTTGAAAGTGKGTTAGCCCTAAAAGAGGGAAGTTGGGTAAAGCAATTAGAAGATAACCCATAAAGGAAGCTACTTGGAGAGTATAAATAAGAGAGAAAGGGTCCCATTAGCACCTATTGAGCTTAATTGAATATCTCTATTATGAAATGTTATGGGTAGGTACTAGTGACTAATCTGAAGCAGTGAGTATGAGGTAGCGAAATTCAATGAAAGGAGAAGTTTCAGGAGCCATATGGTTGAGATTGCATTTACTGATCTAGGGTTTCTAGAATACATCCACGAGTTGCAGCGAACATCCGTGGGATACAATGGGACAAATGAAGACATATACAAACTTATTGAAGGTAGGGCATAGATCTGTAGACCAAGCTGAAGAGGAAGAAGATCAAGTTCATTAGTAGTGACAAGTTCTAGTGTTGAGAAGAAGCTACAAGCAAGGGTGACAATGATCAAGTACAACATAACCTTCTACATGAATACAAAGGTATGTTATATGCTTGTTGTAGTTGGTTTTGGTGATGGCTTAGGGTATGGTCATGGGAGATTGGGAATTTACCCTTGAGGGATTATTAGCTATATGGAATATGCTATGAGAGTCAGATCTACAGAGGCACATTACTGGTGCACTTGTTAGTTGTTGCTAACACATACACCATAGGGTAATTTGTTGTGATATACTATTGTTTTTGGAGTACGTGTGAGGCATTTTGTTGAGGAGTATTGTTGAAGAGATGAGTACAAATTGAGACTGCATAAAAATTAGGGTTTGGTATATGGTTGATGTGAAGGTTTCCATTTGGATTATGGTCTTATGTGGGAGATGATGAGGAAGACATATGTATGATCCTAGTACATGGCTGTTTTAGATCTACTTGGACATTGGTTGTGTAATATATTCTATTAGATCAGTTGGTTGATGAGTAGATATAGAGGGATTAGATAGTGATAGAGACTAAGACAATGACATAGACAAAGTGATAGAGATAATGATAGTGATACTAGTAGAGCATTGTGCTAGTCTGTGAGTTGCAACAAACATAGGCACAAACATCTATGAGTTGCAGTAAAGGAGTCCAAAGACATCCATGAGTTGTAGTGTAGACAGGTTGTGGATATGTAGAGAAGTTCTTGAGAAGAGTGGTATAGGTTGTGACAATATTTCAATGGTAGGATTGATAGTAATAGGTTTTGACAGTGACAACTACAGGTTATTTGATTCAATGAAAATGAAAAGACATCTAATTTTGGCATTTATATTTCAGGGTGGTTGGATGGGGTAAGGATAGGTGGTTGTAACCAGAGAACTAGGGGGTTGTAGCCTCCTTCTGGTTGGATCCAGAGAATTTGGGAGATGGAGATTCCCTCGGGTTGTAGCATGAGAATATATGGGCTTGGAGTTGGAGAACAAAGTAAGTTGGTTCTTCCAATGAATGTACTTCTTAAAGACATATAAGAAATTTTTTTATGTGGTTTTCTCCCGCACTGGGTTTCCACGTAAAAATACTGGTGTATTGTGTATGTGTATGATTTATCATTGTTCATGGTTTATTTATTCTCCACTTATTGTATGATATTGGTAAATTGATTATAAGGTTAACGACACTTATATACATTGTGGTTAAAAAGGATTAAAAATCACTTTTACTGATTCACCCCTCTCTCAGTAATCCAACAATTGGCATCATAGAAGGTCCTTCAAGAAGCAGTCTAACCACTGGAAGGAGATCATGGATCACGCTAGAGTTGTGGTACCACAATTTAATGGTGAGAACTATGCACTATGGATAAATACAATAAAAACATATATACAAGCACAGGGATTCGATGTTTGGCAATCGGTGGTAGATGGATACAAAACACCCGCTACTCCCTCGATAGACAATGATTGAAATAAACTTGCAGAAAATAATTCAAAAACCAAGAATGCTATTCAAAATGGTGTAGATGAATCAATATTTACCAAAATCATGCATTGTGAATCCACCAAAGAGATGTGGGACAAACTGAAGACCATCTATGAAGAAGATTAGAAGGTTAAGGAAGCCAAGCTTCAAATTTTCAGAGCAAAGTTCCAAGAGTTGAATATGAATGAAGATGAAAACATAGCAACCTACTTTCTATGTATCAATGAAGTAGTAAAAAACATCAAAGGCTTAGGAGATGAGATAAAGGAACCAGTCTTTGTCAAAATGACATTAAGATCTCTATCAATGAGATTTGACTCAAAGATCTCATCCCTAGAAGAAAGAGTGGATCTAGCCAAAATGAACATGGATGAACTACATGGGATACTCACGACTTATGAGATGAGGAAAAAACAAGACAATCCAGTCACAAAGGAAACAACATTCAAAGAATCAAAGAAGAAAAATAAAAAGAACAAGAAAAAGGCAAAGTCAGAGAGTAGAAGTAGTGATATCTCAGAAGATGATGAAGAAATGGCTAATTTCGTCTGAAGGTTGAAAAAGGAAACTGAAAAATATAAAGGTAAGCTTATGTTGATTTGTTTTAATTGTGATGGTGTTGGTCATTTTTCTAATAAATGTCCCCATAAGAAAAATAAAATAAATGAAGAAGATGATCCTAAAAGGAAGCAAATACAAAAGGGAAAAAGAAACATTTTTTTTTTTTTTTAAGAAAAGCTATTACGCCAAGGAAGACAACTCCTCATCATAAGAAGATGAAGATGAAGTCAACGATAGTGATACAGAAAGGGTTATATTCATAGAAGTAGAAGACTATGATGATGAAGGATCCGAAGAATAATATCAAGAGGCAAAAGTTGATTATAGAGAAGAATTCTAAGTTCCATAGAAGTTATAAAAAAGGAAAAGAATAAAAACAAGTCGCTCTAGGCAGAACTAAAGAAGAAAGAAAACTGTCAGAATTCCAACTTTGAAGAACTAGAGAAGGTGATCACAAAGTTGAAAGTTTAGATAGAAGAATATAAGAGGGTTGAAGAAGCACTTAGAGAGCAGTTAGAATAAAGAGACAGGATCATTCGAAATTTGGAAGAAAAAATTGTTACTTTGAGAAAATATCTTCAGAAGAAAGACATGCATCATAAAATATCCAAGGTTTTGGATGAGATCATTAGAATTTAGAGGCCAAATTATGACAGGACTGGAATTGGATACATCCAGTCACAAAATGCTCAATTTTCAAAACAACAGATCAAGAAACAAAGAAAAGAAGCTATGTAGAGACAACCAAAGGATCTACTGAGAAGGAGGAAGACAAGAAGTTTCAAAAGGAATAGCACAGATATAATCCACCATCCATAAGATTCATATTTCAGAATCAACATCAGTTAGAAACAAGAAGACCTCAAGAAGAAGAAGGATTCAGAAGAGTAACTCCATTTAGAAGAACTTCAAATCCCAAGTATCAAACAATTTTTCTTGGATTATGCTATTCATGTAATAATTTTGGACATAAAGATATAAATTGAAAAGCCAACAATAGGAACAGAGACAACCATGAAAACTATACACAAAATGTTTATCCAAGAAGGCCTAGTGAAGCTCAGAGAAAAATCTACAACAAGTTTGAATCCTTGAGAACTGAATTGGAATGTTACAAGTGCAACAACTTTGGACACATGGCCAAATATTGTAGAATGACAGTTCCTCCAAGATAATCACAATAGAACAACAACAATAATATACATGAACCGTAAATAATTTGGATAAGGAAGCATAATTCATTCAACAATGAAGAATGCACACTTGCACTACAAGCCCAAGACAAGAAACGTGGATGGTATGTTGACAGTGGGTGCTCAAAGCACAGGAAAGGTGATAATGATAAGTTTCTAACATTGAAGAAGGAAATGATAATTCAGCCAAAATCATTGGAAGATGAATAGCTAAGATTGGAAATAAGGAAGCCAAGGCAGAGAATGCTCTGCTAGTGGAATGCAAGAAACATAATCTACTTAGCATAAGTCAAATGTGTGACCAAGGACACAAGCTTGTATTCGATTCACAGAAATGTGAGATAAGAAAATCAGACTTAGGAAAAGTGGTAGCTATATTTGTGAGAACTCCAAGCAACATATATGTTCTACATGAAATTGGAAAAGAAAAGTGTTTTTTAGGAAAGGAAGATGAAGTTTGTCTATGGAACAAAAGGATGGGTCACATAAAATTCGATAATCTTGTCAAGGTTAGCAAAAAGGAAGCAGTAAGAGAGATGCCCCAGATCTCAAAGCCAACAAATATCTTATGCAAGCATTGTCTACAAGGAAATAAAACCAATACCAAGTTCAAAACAAAGGATTACTCCACAAGGAAGCCGCTTGAAATTGTGCATATTGATCTAGTTGTACCAAAAAGAACAAAATGATTGAAAGGTGAGAAGTATTTTATGCTACTGGTTGATGATTATACAAGAATGACTGCAATGTGTTTTCTCAGGAAGAAGTCTGAAGCATTTGAAAACTTCAAGATATATAAGGAGATAGTTGAAAATGAAATAGATTCAAGGATCAAGTGCTTGAGATCAGATAATGGTGGAGAATTTACATCAAAGGAATTCATGGACTTCTGTAGTGAGCATGGTATAAAGAGAGAGTTTTTGACAACCAAGACACCTCAACAAAACAGAGTTGTTGAAAGGAAGAACACGACAATACAGGAAATGGCTAGAACTATGTTGATGGATTCAAAGTTGACAGATGTATTTTGGGTACATGTAGTGCATACAAAAGTTCACATTCAAAAAATAGGATTGCTTAGAAGAAACAATGATAAGACTCCCTATGAGCTATGGAAAGGAAGACTAGGGAATGTGATGCACTTTAGAGTTTTTGGAAGAAAATGCTACATCAAGAGAGATGATAGAAGAATGGGAAAGTTTGATTCTCAAGTGGACAAAGGCATATTGGTTGGTTACTCAAGAAAAAGGAAAGAATACAAGTGTTTCAATATAAGACTCAAAAAAATAGTGGAAATCATCAATGTGATAATTGATGAGATCGATGGACGCAAAATAAAATAAGAAGGCAAGGATTCAGTGGAAAAATTTCATGAAGAATAAGTAAATGAAGAAGAAGAAGCAGAAGGGGAAGATAAATAAGAGAAGCCAAAAGAAGAGCAAGAACAACAATATCTTCAAGTACCTCCAAAGACACCCAGCAGACGAGTGAATAAGAGTCATCCATCAGGTCAGATAATCAAGAATAAAGATGTAGGAGTTGAAACCAGAAGAAGAATCCGTTCAATAGAACAACAACACCTAGCACTACTATCCATAATTGAGCCAAGCAATTTTGAAGAAGCCAACAAGGATGAATTCTGGATCAAAGCCATGGATGAAGAGTTAAATCAAATAGAGAAGAATGGCACTTGGGAACTGGTTCCAAGGCTAAGGAACAATAATGTGATCAGTACAAAGTGGGTCTTCAGAAACAAATTGAATGAATATGGACAAGTTACCAGGAATAAAGAAAGATTGGTATGTAAAGGATATTTTTAGGTTGAAGGTATAGAATTTGAAGAGACATTTTCCCCAGTTGCCAGAATGGAAGCAATTCAACTGATCTTAGCTTATGCATGCTCCAAGAATATTAAAGTGTATCAGATGGACGTGAAATGAACTTTCCTAAACAATGATTTAGAGGAAGATTTCTAAATTGAGCAACCAAAAGGATTTCAGTTGACAGAACAAGAATATTATGTTTGTAGGTTGAAGAAGGCCTCGTATGGTCTCAAACAAGCCCCTAGAGCATGGTATTCTAGATTAGAAAAATACTTACAACAACAAGGGTTTAGGAAAGGAAATGCAGACAAAAAAATATACATCAAGGTAAATAAAAATAGTATTTTATTGATTGAAGTTTATGTTGATGATATTATCTTTGGAAGCGATGATGACAAGATGAGCCAGAAATTTGCAAAGGATATGCAGAATGATCCAGGGGATCAAAATATGCTCAAAAATAAAAGTTCTCGGAATTGATTCAAAATGGACTCATGCATAGGTCTTTTCCTCACGATCCCAACGCAACTTGAACGGGTTCAAACGAATGTCGTATGAGTGAGATATCATGTTATGTCCGCTTTTCCAAACATGCAAAATTTTGTTGACTATACAGTCTGTATAGTCCTGATGTTGCATGTCCGTAATGATGATGTGGCATGTCCATACTATTGACGTGGTAGGGATGTACTGATGACATGGAAAGGCCATACTGGACACATGGCAGGTGGTTGTACTGACATGTGGCAGAGGCTGACATTGCATAGGTTGACATGGCAAGTGATGACATAGAAGAGGTCGACGTGGTATGTGACTGGAACATATGTTGGACCAATTGGGCTATGAAACATGGCATGTACGTGGGCCAATGTTAAGGTTTCATGTGGCCCAGACATGGGCTGCCACATGGCACCCTCACCAATGCATAAAATTTTGGTTGTGTTCGCGGGGGGTCGAACCCACGACCTCCAGGGACAGGTGGTAAGACTTGGTAGGGGCCTGGCTACCAACCCGCCCACATAGTGTTCCTTAACCCTTAATGGAAACAATTATATTTAAAGTTTCTTTGGAGTTTGGTCGGGTGGCATTTGGGCCGAGGCTTAGCCCCAACCCTTGGTCTAACAACATACAACATGACCCTTGGCATGGAGTTCCATAGCAAAAACACCAGCACCGGTATCAACAACTCCATCCAATGGAAATTTGGCACCACGTATCCATACCAAACTCAACCACCACATGTGGGGGAAAGATGTAATAGGTGTTGGATTAGGCACTGGGACATGGCCATATGGCGCCCATGCGACTAACAACTCCGTCGGAGAAGGTGTTGGCATGCTAATGGTGTGACATAATGCCCAATTTTATGGAATGTGTGTGTGTGCTGGGTTTAGGCACGAGAAATGCCCAGAAACCAGGTTCAGTCATTCTGGGTGTGGTTTGGTGAGTAGAGACAACAAAGAATTGGGAGAAACTTCCAGGGAGTGATTCCAACTCAGTTTTTGGCCAAACCAGGTGTAGGAAGAGCCCAACTAGGGGTTTTTGGACGTTATGGAGCCATTGAAGCCATTCATTTCTCATTCTGAGCATTTTAAAGCACTGTTTTTGAAATTTTGAGCATTAATGAAAATGATCCATTGGAAGTTGGACTGGGAGATGTAGCCCAAGAGGGGTGAAATCCTTTATCATTTTTCTGTGTTAATGTGTGTATTTTGATGGTTGTTTATGATTATTTATGCTGCTCATGATTAAGTTAAAAAACTCATTAATATTTATGTGTTTCTAACTTTATCCTATTACACAAGCACATACCATTTTGCTTTCAATTTTAAATAGATTCAAGCCTTTTCATTTTCAGATCATAGAATGAGTTCAAGATGTCATTGCTTGGAGAGTTATCCTTCTTTTTGGGTCTTCATATATGTCAAAGAAACCAATGAATTTTTATTTCTCAAACCAAGTATATCAGAGAAATGATAAAGAGGTTCAATATGGAAGATTGCAAACTAGTCAGTATGCCTATGCAAACTAGTTGCAAGTTAAGTAAAGATGATGATTCAAAGGCTATAGATCAGATGAAGTATAGGTCAATGATTGGAAACTTACTTTATGTAAAAAATTCTAGACCAGATGTGATGCAGGCAGTTGGAAAGGTAGCACAGTTTCAAGCAACACCAAAGGAGTCACATGTTCTAGTAGTGAAAAGGATATTCAAATATATTAAAGGTACATAAGATTTTGGATTATGTTATCCAAAGAGAAAGGATCTATCACTTGTTGCCTACACATATGCAGATTGATAAGGTTGCATTGATGATTGAAGGAGTACCAGTGGAGAAGCTTTCTACTTGGGTGAGTGTTTGGTATCTTGTCTAAGAAAGAAACAATCATCAATATCATTGTCTACAACCAATGAAGAGTATATTGCAAAAATGACATGTTGTACACAAGTCCTATGGATGAAACAAACATTAAAAGATATGTAGGTTGAGTATGATGATCCCATTCCAATATTTTGCAATAACACAAGCACCATCAATATCTCAAATAATCTAGCGATGCACTCCAAGATGAAGCACATTCCGATCAAGTTTCATTTTCTACGGGAATAGGTTGCAGAGAAGAACATTAGAGTTTAATATGTAGGGATGAAAGAGCAGATTGTAGATATCTTTACAAAACTACTTCCACGAGAAGCTTTTGAGTATCTTCACCATAAACTTGGAGTATTTTCTTCCCCATAATGACTTTTGAATTATTTTCTTATATTTCATATATTTACACAAGGAAGCACCATGAAGAGGATATAGGACAATTCAATTAGGGGGAGAATCCCCAAGGTGAGTTCAGTCAGGGGGAGCATCCCCAAAGGGAAGTTACCCTTTTCCATTCATGTCAAAGGGGGAGAGATTAATCAGACACATGAAGAGAAAGCATAGAGGCATGATTCTAGGAGGAGTGATGGTCATAGGGGGAGCATGAGCGCCATGACTTCAGTGTTGCATTAGAGTCTTTCCATCAATGCCAAAGGGGGATATTGTTGATTAATTTGGTTGGTTTTCATTGATGTCAACCCTTGAAGCAACTCCGATAGAAAATTCCAGTAGCCCTAGAAGTGTGGATAAGGATCCCATGTTTTCCTGAGGAATAATGTAATGAAGATCGATGAATTTGCAAGAGAGACTATGGAAAAAAATGTCGTGGAATTATTTAAAAATGTCGTGGAATTATTTAAACAGATCTGTGTAGATTTGAATCTCTTCGGGGGAACAATCATCTTTGATGAAAACATTCTCCATGATGCCAGGGGTTCTGGAGATATTAATCAGTATGGTTTCAACGATAGTTGCCATATTACCCTCGGCATAAACCTCATGTGTAGCTAAGGGATTAATAGGACAAGACCTATCTCCAGTCATAGTCAAGGTGAATTCTCCTACTTCGATTCTGCTTAACTCTGGGAGGAAGTATGATCTGTGATTCAGATCATCCTAGGGTTTATCTGGACTAGTCATTGCTTCAATTATTGCTTTGTCGGAGGGCAATACTAAGTCTAACGAATTGGTATCAGCAAGAGAGCCTTGAGCCCAAATAGGCTCTAAAATCAGATCTAACTCTTGTGCAGGAGTTGGATCTGTGTCGGCCGAAGCTTGCTGGACTAAAGAGTATGCTACTTCGGCTACGGACAAGGGAATGGACATGCCAGGGTGCCCTGTCCCTTCCATCGTGGTCGATGGGGAAGGAAGTACCCATGGATTGTTGAGGTAAGTCGTGCGAAATGACGAAACTTGGAAAATCTCAACCTTATGGTGGTCTGATATGAACTTGACATCGCCTTGAGGGAGTGGGTAATCGAAGGTACCCATCAAATATGGGCACAAACCAACTCCTATGTTGACGATGCCCGGTTGGGGATTATCAATCATCGGGACCGCAGATTCCCCCAATGAAGGGTTGGGTCTGGAGAAGGACAATTGATCAATGGTCATGATACGACCCTTGTGTGGAAACAATAAGACCCGAAAAACTGTAGCAACCACTGCTTTCATAGAATAAGTCCAACTCCGACCTAACAAGAGATTCTAGTCGAGGGATGTGTCGACTACTTCTACCTCAACACACACGGTCTTCCCTCCTAGCTGCACGGGGAAAGAGGGAATGATTCCATGTGGTCGGAACGAATGACTATCGAAAGCAGTGAGAAGAGTAGGTGACGGAGACAAAACGGGCTGGCCAATGGCCTTCCAACATGCCAATGACATGACACATGTCGAGGCGCCCTCATCAACCACCGTGCGGAAACTGTTATGAGTAAACGTTTTCATGGGGTAAGCCACTACTATCTAAAATGCTACGTGGTAAGGTAGACGAGTTTTAAGTTGGTTGTATCCAGCATGATTGTACTTGGATTACAAGTCTCGGTAGATCCTAAAGAGGCTAACAAAGCTTTCCTCTGGGAAGGGAAGCTTTGGAGGAACTCCAAAGTGGACATCACACAAGGGGTTTGAGACAAATCCTCCACCATAGAATAGTTCTGGGTGGCCCTTGCATTTGGGTTGTAAGAAGCTTTCTTGAACGTACCTTTTGGGATGCGTGTCATTGTTTCACCTAAAGTATTCTCAATCTGAAGAGGAAGAGATGGGATTTCATCTTCTTTTCCCTTCTCAGAAGTTCTTGGTTTACTGTAGTCATGTTCTCTAGTCGATATAAAAGCATCACCTTTCATCATATGCACATTCGTAGATGCAGGATTATTCAAAGACGAAGAGGGTCCTTGACTGCCCCCTTCCACGCTTGTAGAGGCTTGGGTTAGGTTTTTCCCATGTTGAAATGGATTGGTTAACACAACAGGTTGTTGCTATGTCACAAACTTTTGGGCCTCTGTAGGCTGGGGACATTGGTGGGTTGGGTGGTCTTCTACGCACAGGTTGCATGGATACCTCGCCTTCCATTTCTCAGTGTTGCCCCCACCAACATTATTAGTGGGTTTCTTATCCCCCTTACCCTTCTTTCATTTTTTTTTCTTTTCTTCAGGCTGCTGGGTGGCCTTTGGATTTGTCGATTGCACGCTGTGTACATCCGATGTTTGGGTAGGGGGAGCAACTGGAATAGTTGTCTGGTTGGCCGCTATGTGCTGTATGGACAATTGCTACAATTGTTTGGTCAGTTGTTCAGCTGGTTGTGTTTGTGCTGAACCAACAATACCATCGGCATGTGGTCCCACTCTCTGTCTGGTTTTATCAAGTATTGAGTGTGGCACATCTGGCAAGATCTCGTATAATAGACCAAACTGAGAGTAGATTAGCTCAAGCTATTGAGCTCTCATGATGTCATCTTCTTTGGAAAACACTCCCGACATCGCGACATCTTTGGATAACTGTGGGACCAAAGACTTAAGGAACCACTCAAGCATGAATGCTGGTGGGATTGGCACCTTAATTAAACTCTTCCGGTGTCTCCATTCTCGGATTTGATCAGAGATATGGTCTTCTTTTGTCTGTTCGAAGTTGGCCAACAATTCTGTGCCAGCGTCGTATCTCACAGGTAATTGGAAATGATTTAGGAAATCCATTGCCAATTCGTCGAAGGAAGAGTATCTTGAGCGGTCGAGCTCAATGTACCATTTCGTGACACTCCCAATGAGAGTACGTTGAAACAATTGCAATTGTACGGAGTCATATTTTAACAAATTAGACGAGCACCAAAGGTGAAAAGTAGTCACATGATCTCCTGGATCTTCATTAGGCTTGGCCTCGAACTTTGGTATGTTATAAATCAACTTCATTGGCATAGGGGGCCAATGTGAATCGTGACAGATAGGGTCATTCAACAACCTTGTCAAGTCTGGCAAATGCAAGGTTGTTAGGAAAGGTATTTTGGGTTGTTGGTGATAACCATGGAAAAAGGGACCTAGAGTTTGACTAGCTCCAGGTTGCCAGGAAAAGTTCGGCTACTGGCCTGGGTTCTGGTAAAAACCATGGCCATGACCAGCATATGGATTCTGCATGTGAGGAGACATCATCAACTGATTCCCAAAATATGACGTAGATGGCTGGGCATGCATTACATTCGGAGGACTTTGGGAAGGGTTGCCCCATGTCGATCCAATGGGCATAGGCATTGCACCCTGTCCGGGGTTCCATTGGTTGTGAAAAGAATTGCCCCAGATCGACATTCCTGACGAGGGAACTGATCCCTGCCAAGAATTCCAAGGTCCTGATGTGAAAGAGTTTCCTGGATTTGCCCCCTGTGTAGGAATAGTACCCTGCATAGGAATAGGTTTTCCGTAACCGGGGTTGCCCCCAATAGGGAAAGCAACTGACGAGAAAGCGTTGTTACCAAATGCACCAAATAAATAAAACGGTGTCGAACCTATCGACATATTATGAGAAGGTGGTCCTTGAATCCCTGCTTCAAATAAAATATGGTGTGTGGGTGGCCCGACGGATTGTTGGTGGGTGCCACCAAGTGAAGGGGATGAAGGAGGTATATGACCTCCCCCATAAGGGAAAACGTTAAAAGGAGCTGAAGTGCCCCCCATGTGTCCTTACAGAGGAATGTTAGAGCTCCCTGCCCCGAGACCTAAAGTCTTTAAAGTGGAGTAGGAAAGTACATGACTTGTACCTAAGCTAGGCATCTTGTATGAGAATGGAGGGCCTTTCGCAATCAGTGTGAAAGGGGAAGTGGCCACCGCCATAGACGGGATTGGACCACTGCTCGAGGTAGAGGTGATCGAGACCATGGTGGCTTAGACCGGTGATGGTGGGTTAGGAGGTGGAATATCCCCTGTGGTGACAACCGTAGTGGGAATTGAAGAATTCCTAGAAGAAGTGGAAGCATTTGTTTCCATTGCTGCGTGTGACACTGTTTGGCACTCGTAAGGGTGAATCTGTATGATGATGGGTGCCAAAATATTAGTGGTTGGAGTTTTGTATAGATCAAGAGATTTCTCTCCAAGGTCTAAAATGGTCGTTTCCTCCGGATGTTGGTCGGGTACAGTTTCTTGTGACCCGGTCACTTCAAAAGACCCTTGTTAGTCTAACTTTCACCTTAGTGGTGGTGGAGGTGGCTCCAGTGTAACCGGTGATAGGCCCAGAAGCATTCATGACTGACAGAGCTCGTGATCCTCCACTGTGTGAGAATATCAAAAACACACTAGGGCTTTCTATTCGTTCAAAAAATAGCACACACTAAAAAGGTCCCTCTAAGATAAAACAAGCAAACACTAAACTAGTTTGGAGAACAGTTACAACAACCAACACTAGAGCAACTTACCGGTGCAAGTGCAACTCGAACACGGAAGCACCCTCCAGGTATACTCTGCAAAGCGTGGCCCAATGTCTGTCTTAGGTACCGTGGTATACCCCCACAATCACCTATCTATGTCTCTAAAAAGGATAGGCAACTAGGTTGCCAGCGTGTGAACAGTCACCAGGCGGGTACAGTCGACAGTCAGGTAGACCACAATGAGCAGGGTATCGAGCTTGAAACCTATCAAGGGTATCAAAGGAAAGTGGTCCAGAAGACAAATGAGGACCTCGAATGGATTCGAGACCCACGAAGCTCCGTGGCAAATGCAATCGACGAAATCCCAAGACAAGCCCTCTATATGTGTTCTCCACTACGATTGGTCCAACTTTGGAGGGGTTATCTCTGCTACCTTTTCACATGCGACCTCGTTTTTAGCCCCTGTGTTAGAGGGGGGTCCTGGATAACTTTCACGATATTGGACTTTGACACTCCCTAACTCAGACTCCAATGTTTGATGAAGAGTTTCCTCTCCAACCTAATTCAAGGCCCTAACCCTAAACTAGTTGGTTGACCCTACAAACATAAAAAGTCTAATGGATTTTAGATTTAACGTTAATTTTTATGGCTTGTCTTAAGTCAAAGGTTATGAAAGTGAAACTAGTGATGTTTGAAAGATGAAAGAAAAATAAACAGAAAGTTGGAAACAAAATAACTTCTTCTTGACTCAAATCTTAAACAACTTTTCAAACTAAAAATTTTCTAAGATCTTTGAACAACAAACTCAAAACATGATTTGAATTGACTACGAGAAACTTATGATCTAAGTAAACAGTCAAGAACTTATGAAAGCAAAGACTTTTCCTGGTTACTAATGCAAACCAACATTATTTAACCAGACAAAGATATATTTTTTTTTTTTATTTAAATGCTCACAAAGAAAAAAGGAAAAATATCAACAAGTAAATACCAAGAAAAATTATAGCCTAAGCGCAGATTGCAAAGAGTCACTTTAAAAATAACACACAAGAAAATTAAAACTGGACTCTCACACTTGTCTAAAAACCCTAGAAAAAGAAAATTTTGAGGAAAAACTTCTTAATGAAAAAGGAAGCTATTGTTGTGATCAAACCTAAGTTACTGACCACTTATGACAGAGACCCAAAAACTTCAGAGGTATAATTCTTGACAAAGGAAAGGATGACTGCCTCACCTTAAACAAAAATTTTCTCCACAGGCACGCTGCTGACAGTTCAACATAAAGTGTGTGCATGTGAGCTGTGTATAGTCAGGGTGCGTGTACACGCGTGCAGACCTTATACAGACCTTATACAGGCCGCGTGTACTTCTGAAACTCTAAAAAATGAAAGGACAAGCAATCAATCCTAGGAAAATACTACTGGTACTAAGAACCAAATTCTCTTGAAGACTCAGACACTTACTTTGACAGCAAAAAGAAAACAATTCAAGGAAAACTTCATAGAACAAACCAATCTGAGTTGAAATCTAAGCTATAGACTGTAAACAATAAAGACTAGAATGAGTTCCAAAAAACCCCTAAGAAGGATTATTTCTGACAGGGGAGAGGATGACTGCCTCTCTAAAATAAATTTTCTGAAATCATACATGTGACTGACACTTCCTCATCTAGTGTGTACATGCGGGCTGTGGGAAGGTAGGGCGTGGGTACATGTGTGCAAACCTTATATAGGCCACGTGTACCTCTGTGGGTCTTGAAAAAAAATGCAGTCAAGCAAAGAAAAAGAGATAATTGGTATGGAAGACCAAAATCTCTGTTAGCTCAGACTTTTGCAGAAACTTTCAAAACAAGGAATGGAACCAGTTCTTAAAAATACCTAAGAAAAAATATTCCCAGAAACCCTAGATCTCCCCAGTATGGT
>JASDQU011402508.1:7910-24200 GCA_032191745.1 Picea mariana | reverse complement strand
TTTTAAAATCTCTTAAACTACTTTGATTACTTTGACCTTTTGGGGCTTCTAGATGACATATGAGTGTCCTCCAACTTCGTAAGGCCATAACTCTCAAACCGTGAGGAGTTATGTGACATTCTACATACCACCAGAAATGGCATGACATGTACTATCCATATAGAATAGTATTATCTAAAAATATATCATAACTCATACCGTTACCCATCAAACAAACTTGGGTCCATTACACAAACATGGGGTCTCCAACTTCTCATGGCCATAACTCTCTAACTGTGAAGAATTATGTGACGTTCCACATACCACTGAAAATGACATGACAAGAAATATCCATCTAGGATATTTTCCCTGACAAATTCACTTTCCTTCATCTCATTATTCCACAATTAAGCATGGGTTCTCTTACTCCACAAAGCGTCTTCCCGTGAGGGCTTTCACCATAAGGGGACCACTTTGGAGTTCACCCATATTTACTTCTTATCAACCATGAAAAAACAATAATGAGTCATATTTACATCAAACAATATTGGTTCCATTACCCAAACCTTTGTGCTACAAGGCTTTCTTCAAGGGTTGACATCAATGACAACCAACCTTAATCAACAATATCAGTTCATAAGGAGAAAAATCAGTTGTGTTCCTCCAAGTGGTTCGATAAGCCCATAAAGATTCATGCAATCTGTCAGACCAATCCCTATGATGTTCCCTCACTGTCTTAGTAATAATAGCTTCTATGACTTTGTTTGTACTTTCCACCTACTCATTACCTTGGGGATGGTATGGAGAAGTTGTTCTATGCAAAACATGATATTTACTAAGTAGGGCTTCAAACTTATGTGATGTGAAAGGTGGTCCCTCATCAGTTGCTAACTCTTTGGGAACTCTAAACCTAACAAAGATATCTTCAAACAAAAATGCTAAGGCAGCTTCTTCTGAGGCCCTGATGAGTGCTTTTGCCTCTACCCACTTGGTCATCTAATCTGTGCAGACCAATATGTAGACTTTCTGATTAGAAGGTGGGTTAATGGACCCTACAAAATCTATGGCCCATCTCTCAAAAGGCTCTAACACCACTTGAGGTTGGAGAGGCATCTCATCCCTATGATTTGGCTGACCCATTCGTTGGCAACTGTCACAGGCTTGGACATACTTCCTTGCATATTGAAATATTGTGGGCCAAAAATAGCCCATCCTCAAAATTTTATGCCCGGTCCTTTTATCAGCAAAATGAACCCCACAAGGGCCATCATGGAAAGCTTTAATAAGATCATAAACTTCATCATCTCTCACACATATCCTGATTTCTTGATCCATGCCTGTGTAGAAAAGATATCTCCCTATCCAACTATACCGAGCACTCTTCTGAATAATCTTCCTTCTTTCTCAAAGAGATAGATGTGGAGGTACCTTCCCTGCAACCAAACAATTAACAATGTCTGCATACCAAGGTGAGTGAGAAGATACTGCAAACAAATGTTCATCTGGAAAGGAGTCATCTACAGGTGAATTATCATCATTTATTTTCAATCTTGAGAGAAAATCAGCAACCACATTTTCTTTTCCTGGTCTATCTACTATAGTGATGTCAAATTCTTGTAGTAATAACAACCATCTTGTTACTCGGGCGTTAGTAATAGGTTTATTCATCAAATATTTAATTGTTGAATGATCAGTATAAATAAAAGTAGAATAACCAATGAGATAATGCATGAATTTATTGATAGCATAAACTACTGCCAATAATTCATTTTCTGTGACTGTATAGTTTAACTCAGCAGGAGCCATGTTCTTGCTGATATAGTAGATAGCATAGGGATATTTTTCCTCCTATTTCCCTAGCACTGCACCAATTGCAGTGTCTGAGGCATCTGAATAAATGTGAAATGGCAGAGCCCAATTTGACCCTCTCAAAATGGGAGTTGTGGACAATTTATGTTTCAGATCTGCAAAAGACAATTCGCAATTGTCAGTCCAACTAAAGTCAACATCTTTTGTCAATAGAAAAAATAAGGGAGAGGCAAGTTTGTATTTTTTTTTAATGAATCTCTTGTAATATCCAGCATGCCCTAAAAATATTCTTACCTCTTTCGGATTTGATGGAGTTGGAATGTCCAAAATTACCTGGGTTTTGGCTAGGTCTACCTGAATTCCTGCATAAGAAATGAAGTGTCCTAGCACCACACCTTCGCTCATCATCATATGACACTTTTCTGTACTTAGAGAAAGATGAGACTGTATGCATTTTTTGAGTAATTTTTCCAGATTAGCTAAAGCTTCATCGAAATCAATGCCATAAGGTGTAAATTCATCCATGAATATTTCCATACAGTCATTCACCATATCAGAGAAAATACCAATTACAACTCTCTATAAAGTGGTTGGTGCATTACATAAGCCAAATGGGAGAACCTTGTAGGAAAATGTACCCCAAGGGCTGGTAAACGTAGTCTTATCTTGGTCTTGTGGAGCAATTGTTATCTGGTTATAGCCACTAAATCCATCTAGGAAAGAGAAAAACTTTTTCCCAGATAGGTTGTCTAGAACCTAATCAATAAATGGCAAAGGAAAACGATCCTTTTGTGTGGCCTTATTCAGGGCTCTATAGTCCACACACACTCTCCATTTACCATTATTTTTAGGTACAATAATGAAGGGTGAAACACACTCGTTGTCTGATACAGGGTAGATGAATCCTGCATTAAGAAGTTTTTAGAGTTCTTCTTTAACAATCTCTTTAATATTAGGGTTCATTCTCCTTTGGGGTTGGCAAATGGGTCGACATTGTTCCTTAATGTATATATGGTGGGTGCATAGTTTAGAGGAAATTCCTTTCATATCCATGTAATCCCAAGCAAATGCCTCTTAATGTTCAATCAATAACTTCATCAATCGTCCAGTTTCAACAGAAGATAAATCAGAATTGATGTTCAGGGTTTTTCCAGGTTTGATTTCTATAGCGATGCTCTTAGAACTGACTTTAGGAAATAATTCAGTTTTTTTGGTATCTGTTGTTACAGTTGAATTAACTTTATTTACGATAGTTTCATAGAACATCTCTGGGCTCACTCCTTCCTGGGCAGTAGGGTCAAAGATTCTACTCAATCAGTGATATGTGTTTGGTGTAACAATAGAGAGGTCACTAATAAAGCTATTGATTAGCTCATCCTCTATCTCATCTTTGAAACTTAGGGCTTTTCATATGGTTAGCACAAGTAGAGCGCTTTCATCCTCAATGTCCATCCATAAAGAATTTTCGGGTTACACACTGGGTGTAGCATGAGGATAAACGGTAAGTTTCTTGGTATCATAACCATCAGAGATGGTCATTGAACCAGATAGACAACCAATGAAAGCATCAATTGTAGCTAACCATGGTCTTCCTAGGATTAGAGGGTGGCCCCCAAGACGGGTTTTAGGTTGCAATATGACAAAATCAGCAGGATACTCCCATGAATCAACTGAAATAACTAGATCATTGATTACTCCTTCTGGTTTGATAGTAGAACGATCAACTAATTCTAAAACAGTAGGAGTAGGTCAGACTTGCATTCTGAGTTGCAACAATTTTGTCGTATCTATTGGCATAATGGTAATTGTTTCCCCTAAATCAACTAACACATCAGGAATTAATGTTTGTCCAATTTTAATAGTGACTGTAGGGTTTTCTGGGTCGCCATATTTAATAGGTGGGGTTTTGCCTAACATCAGTTCAGACAATTCTCTCACTACGTGTATTGTGAGGGGGTCCCTAAGTTTCCTTCCAGGCTTTTTGATACAAAGGTCTCTCACAGTCTTCTTATAAATAGGGACATCCCTAATCGCTTGCAATAGTGGAATGTTAACATGCAGATTTTGCAATTATCTTAAGAGATTGAAGGATAGTAATTCCATAGTTTTGGTAATTTCCAATCTTTCAAGGAGTGGGGGGTCTGCTAATTCTATCATAGGTTTGTCAATTTCCTCTTTATCAGCAGATAGTTTTTCCCCCAATTCCTTGTCTGATTCTGAAGATGGAGCATCTTCAATTATTGGCTCGACTATTCTCCCTGATCTTAATTTTATCTCATCACAAGGCATAGGGGTAATATACAGAGCTGGCACATTTTGTATATCAATATTTTGAATGGCCTTATTATTTGGATTTGGGTTAGGTTTCATAGGAATCTAAGGTCGTAAGGGAGGATTGTTCTATGGGGCATTGGGAGGTAACTGTAGCTGTTGCTGCTAGTACTGGGGTTGGAACAATTGTTGATAGGGGTTCTGTTGGTGATGGTTTTGATAAGTAAGTTGTTGTTGAGGGCCTCTCAATATGGGTTCCATTTCCCATGGTGAGTCTATTTTTGGGGCATAGGTAACCATGCATTGGGATCCTGATAAGGAGGTGGCATCTGATTTGGAGGGGGGGCATTCATCTGTCCATATTGATTATTATTCCAATAATTAAGTGTTGCAGGATAGAATTGATGGTTTATACCTTGACCTCGTGGCTGCCATTGTCTCCTCTGTGTTATTAAATAGGCAGCCTCTGCTTCCTCATTAATCTCCTTTATTGATGATTTTACCCCTGGTAGGGAGGGACATTGGTTAGTAGCATGATCTGATTCACAAATAAGACATACCTACACACTATTAAGTGGGCACTCCCTTAGTGGATGTTTCTTTCTGCATTTCGAACAGAAAACGAACAATGCCATATTTGATTCTGCTTGTTTCTGTTTGACATGCAGAGTGTCAATTTGTGAGGCAAAAGAGTTAATCATTTTTGTTTTGAAATATTCTAACAGATTACCTATTTCTTCTCTTGTTGCCCCTCCATTGGTTGATTTATGTACCCTTGAAAAAGTGGCATCCCTGGTAGCTAACTTATTCCTTGTAGATCCTCGAGAGCATCTCTTACAAATATTTACAATGTCTTCATAGGATTCATTAGATATATCTCCCTTTCCAAGCATATTTAGCATATCTAAACAATCATCTCTAAATCCTTTTAGAAAAATAGTTTTCCGAATGTCCTTACTTACATCTGGATGTCCAAACCTCTGTAGATTATACTAGAGTTGCTCCACAAAATATTCAAGGGTATCGTCCTCCTTCTAAGACATCTTGAACAGTTCCTCTCTTTGTTCCCTCATTCAGAAGTAGTCTTGGTACTTGTTCAGGAAAATCTACCTCATTTGTCCCCATGTTGAAATATTCTCTCCTCCAAGGCTCATGAACCATCTTAATGTGTTACCCTTCAATGTAGCTGGAAAAAATTTAAGCTTCTACATAGTTGTAGTGTAGTCATAGCTTCTACATAGAATATCAAATTCAAACAGAAACTCATCTGGATCCTCAGTAGATAATCCATGGAAATTTGGCAGGGCTGAGAGAGGTATGTTATTCATAGGAGTCATCCCCCGTGTGGGAATATTAGTAATAGGAAAAACCAGGGTAGAGATAGTATTTTCATCATTTACATGATCTTCATTGTTCACTAGATCTTCACAAAGGATCTCTTCTTCATCATCTCCTTGATTTTCCATACATTATCTTTCTCTCCAATCAATATGGAAAGTGTCCCACTCCTCTTTAGTGACTATCTGTCTGTTGATCTGATAAACAACTTATTTTGTCTTTTCCCTGTTCTGAACTACACTTGCTTGATCTTCAATATTATCCAGAGTTGTGTGCTGAATTGTTGGTGACAAATCTTCAGCTTCAGCTTCAGCCCTTGATGAAAACGATGTTTCAAAATGGGGTAGTTCTAATGATTGAGGAATATGTCTACTTGGAGGATTTGAAGGGCGAAAGATAGATCCTGAAGAATAATCTACTCTGGCTATAATCTCATCAACAAAGGTTGGCCTTCCCAGTGCAGGATTCCTTCCACCACGTCCTCTGGAACCTGTAGGGTTAGTATTTTCGGGGATATGTCCCCTTGTTCCTCGATTCATGTAGACTACTCACTCCTAAGAAAAGAAAACTAATGTTCTTACATAAATCTATAATTATCTTCCCTGGAAAGGATGACAAAATATTGGGCACTTTAATTGTCTAAATAAATAGATAATTAAGGTGTTCAATATGAATTGTCAAACCCAGGGAAGTTTTATTATTGTAAGATAATTGTGCACAGTCTATGCTAGATTATGAAAGAAAACACCAATCAAGTTGCAGTAAGGTAAATTAACACTAAAAGAAATAGAATTGAAAAGATAAACACTAACACAAGTTGCTAACATGGCTGGAGTTCTAATCTATTGTTGCAGAATTGAAATCACGCTAGCATAATTGAAATCCAATTTCCAGGAGTAGAATTTGATGAGTGTATAAGAATCCTAGATTATCTAATCTATTCTAATTTTCTATATTACTCTTGCATAAGGAAGTTTTGTGCTAATTGTTGAAAGGAAGTCTACTTAATTGCAGAAAGGGAATTCACACTTCTATTTACTTTTGCTTGAAAACAAAGATTTAATCTAATGCAGAAAAAGAATTAACTTTCAAAGAAATTCTCCAGCAGTATTCAACAATTGATTCTAACTCTCATGAGACACACTAATTTGCATTAACAGAAATGGACTAACTGTAAAAACAAATGTATTATAAAAATGCATGAACAGATAAATCACACAAATGTAATTAATCAAAGCAGTTAATCTAAAATTCACAACAGAGGGGAGTCTGTGAGTAAGGTGGGCCCTTTCCTTCTCACTGAATCCACTCGAAAAGACTACAGTAGGTTGGAGAAACTTAAATCACTTCTTTATTAAATCACCAAAAATGTTCAGATACAAAATGCTTCACTTCAATATCTATTCCGCAACTAATATTCCCTACCCTAATGGTTACAAAATCTTTGTTATTTAAAGACATACACATTCAGTTGAAACAGACTCAGAACAGCCTTGAGAATCAGAGATTCTCAAGCTGTTCGTGTGATATAAAAGATATGTCATCTTCACAAAATCTGGAAATGATCTTGATCAGCAGCTCGAGCCAAACATGATCCAAAATGTGTAACATCCATCCAAAACGTGTAACAGCCTTGAGGATCGGTCTTCAGGATATGGATTTGAATGGTATACCAGCTTCCAGGATCAGTGGGAATCTATTGCATCAATTGTAACAGCTTCCATGAAAGGTGTGCAATTTTTGTAGTCGTGTAACAGCATGTAGAACGGGTGCACAATTGTAACAATTGGTGTAACAACAACGATCTTTCTTCGGGACTTAGATTTTTTCTTTAATCTACACATTTTGATCATTAGTTGAGCATTCGTGGGTAAAATATGAGAAACGCTACCAATCAAACATGTCAATTAAATAAGAATACAAAATCAAGATCAATGATTCATACCTTGGGAAAAAGTTCTTAGCAAACATGATATTAGGCATTTTAGCATAGAAATGATAAGGTTGAATGAGCAAAATATATAGTGAAAAAGGGACATTTCTAGATCCTAACACTTTCCAGGCTCAACCTCAATCTGTGCAAGCCTCTCACACCCATCCCAAATATACTACTTCTAATGTTCAAAGTGCTTTGAATCCTACTCCTTCCACCGACAAAACTTCTGAAGTTAACTTTGTTCAATCTACCCCTGCCGGAAAAAATAAGTCTAAAAAAGGAAAGGGTAAGAATAAGGAGGATAAAACTAATCCGCAATCTGAGAAAGCCAAAACACAACCTGCTAATGATAAGGATAAGCATAAACCTCGATACCCATGCCTTATCTATGGTGATGATCACTACATGAAAGATTGTCCAAGACGGGTCGAGGTTACTAAGTTCCTTCAAGGGACCACAAAGCTTCCCACACCTGTCATTTTGTCCCAACCTTTCCCTTCTCAACAAAAGGCCCAATTGGTCATTCACGACCAACCCTCTCCCTCCACTACTTCTTATGTCCTTATGTGTGCTGGTGATTCGAAAAAGAATGATGTTACACTTACTACTCGGGCCAAATATCACTCTTCCTCAAATGAGAAAGTTGACGATATACCACCTTCGTTGGTTCAACCGCCTCCCTCAACTTCACCTCCCAACGGTCCTCTTCATCTTGAACAACCGAGTCTTGATACAGTTCTTTTCCCTCCCCCAAATGGCTTTGTTCAAAAGTCTAGCTTCAATCCTCATGCGCATGCTACTCAGAATGATAGTATTGTAGAAGATCTAGCGGAAGCACCCTCGATGATGTCAGCTCTCGAATTCCTTCAAAGTTGTCCCGCTCAATAGAAGGCATTGTTAAAGTCTATTGGTGGAATTGATCCTATGGATATGAATTTGATCATCTTTGACCTGGAAGATCACATTCCAAGGCTACCCCCTCAGCTAGCGTTTTAGATACAAGTTGTTGTCGAGAACAAGAACATCTGTAGAACCGTTAATGATGAGGGTGCCTCGACGTGCGTAATGTTTGTTGTTTGTTGGAAAGCCATTGGCTATCTTCCCCTAACTGAATCACACAACACACTTAAGGCCTTTAATGGCTCTAGATTTATGCCCTATGATGTACTTCCCTCGTTGTCTATTACTTTGGAAGGAAAATTGGTCAATGTTGAAGTTGAGATCTTTGATGCACCTCTCGATTATAACCTCTTACTTGGTCGTATCTAGATTGATTATATGCACACAGTTGTGTCTACCCTTTTCCATGTTGTACATTTTCCACACCAGGGAAAAGTCATTACTATAGATTAGTTGGCCTTTTTCAACTCTGATTCTCGTACTAGCAACGTGCCCTTTTATTGCGAAGACACCTCCTGGGTATGAGAATGTCGGTGTGGTTCTACTAAAAGATTTGAATTTAATGGGTATTTTCCCAATTCCACCACCCGATGTTCCACCTCCTTTGGTCGCCTTGATCAACATGATTTCCACCTCTATTCGTGAAACCCCCACATCTTTTGACCCGTGGATAGTACCCGATCCTGGTGATAATCTTCGCTATGGCGACCAAATGCCTTTAAGTCCAGTTGAATCTTCTTATCAATCCATTCAATCAGCAACCCCTTCTACTCCCTCTCTTGGTGATTCATCTCCTGATCCATTCCACGTTATTTTTCCTACGGACGAGATGATCATGTCTGTTATGTCTATGGAAGACACCCCCTGGGATGATGGACATCATCATTCCATTCTCTTCCTAGAACAACACACCTTAGAGAGTTACCAATGGATTTCGACTCCATCGACCATTGTTGTCATTTCTTATTGTTACACGTCAAAATTTCTCAGATGGATAAGTGTCGCATTGTCCCTATCAGTCGGCATAAGTGTCGCATCTTCCCTACAACTTTCGCAAGTGTCGCAAGTTGATCATTAGTGTCACAAACGATGTTCAGAGATGATGATGTGACAACGACACTAAGGAAACACTTATGACACCTCATATGACTGATTTGAAGATCAAGAACTGATCCACTGGAATAAAATAGCTCTTGACACCTGAAAGAGGCCCTGAAATACTGGTTTGGAGGGGGAGCGCTCCCCTACTATGGCTGCAGAAGTGTTGGCGCTCCTCTACTATGATTCAAGGAGTGTTATAATGCCCCTTAGGCCCTTCTGGAGGAGCGCTGCTCACCTTAAGAGCGCTGGCACTTTCCCAAGGCACAGCAAGAGCGCTACAATGCTCTGATACTCCTTTTGAAGGAGCGCTCCCTAATCTAGTTCAATTGTTAGCCCGTTGAGAAGAATAAGGGAAGGAACATTCGAGATTAGGAGGCAGTTGTGCTCAAATTCTTGTTCTCATCAACAGATCCCTGATCCATGGAGAAGGTTCCCAACTGGTTCTAAACATATCTCAAGAGGTTAGGCCCTTCCCAACCTATATAAACAGGTTTCATGATGGTGGAAAGGGGGGAAGAATGAATATGTGAAACTTATGATCTTGGAGGAAACCTACAGTCAGCCAAAGGAGATTGATCAGTGAAGCTGATGTTATCCAGGTTGTGGACCTTTCAGGCAAGGGTTAGATGAAGAGGACTTGACGAAGCTGTCGCAGTCGCATCTACGATTGTAAGTACTGCTGTCGTTATTCTCATTAATATGACACGCTTGGCCTGTTTCTTTCTAGTTTGTGTCTAGTGTTACATGAACTTATCATTTAGTGATAGATCTGTTTTCAAGCTAATGTCAATAGAGTAGGAAGTGGTCATATCTTGCTTTGTCCACAGCTTCCAGCGAGGAGCAAAAGATTGGAGCACAACTCGGAGCGTGCAGGGACAAACGTCGATAAAAAGGTACTCCTATCATCCTCCCTTCTCATGCATTAGTTTAGATACATTTGAAAGGAAGTCAGTGTCCATGATAAGCACTTTTCTGTCTAAGGTTAAGGTCAAGCCTTAGAGGTCGATCTACTTGTCCGCAAGCAGATTTTCCTACAACACTTATGTTCCCAAGTCCACACACGATGTGTTATATGAAGGGAACTTGGGTAAAATTTCGCCCATTATTCCTCTCGACATATCCATTAAACCTGGAGTTGTTGAAAATGTTCACATTGGAGCCACATGTTCCAATGATGAATTCGTCACTTATAAATCTATTTTTTAGTAATTCCATGACGTTTTAACTTGGAGTTATGAAGAGATGTCAGGTATGACCCTAATATCATTGTGCATGAAATTAAGACCTACCCGGATACTAAACCCATTCGGAAGAGACTTCTCCTAGTCCACCCCCGTAAAGTCTTCGCTATCAAGCTCAAAGTCGAAACAATTCTCAAGGCTGGCTTTATCTATCCTATGGCTTTGACTAATTGGGTATCCAATCTAGTTTTGGTTAATAAAAAACAAGCCACCATCTGTGTATGCGTTGATTATAGGGACATTAATAAAGCTTGTCCCAAGGACAACTTTCCAACCCCCTTCGTTGACCATATCGTCGATGACTGCGCCGGGAGTGAAGTATTCTCTTTATTGGATGGTTTCTCTAGCTATCATCAAATTAACATTTTACCCGCAGATCAACACAAAACTACTTTTATTTCTCCTTGGGGTACTTTTGCCTATCGGAAACTACCTTTCAGGCTGAAGAATGTTGGTGCAACTTTTCAACGTGCCATGTCTTATGATTTTCACAATATCAAGCACATCGTACAACCATATCTTGATGATCTACCAGCCCATTCCATGCACCGCCAAGATCAACCGACCCATCTCCGAGCCATTTTTCTTTGCTTTCGTTACTATCGTATACGTTTAAACCCACACAAATGTGGTTTTTGTGTGGAGTCTGGCCGACTTCTAGGTTTTATTGTGTCTTTTCATGGAATTAGGGTGGATCCTTTGAAGGTTGAGTCCATCCTTAATCTACCTCCTTCTAGATTATGCCAGCTCCAAAGTTTGCAAGGGAAGGAAATTTTTTTGCACTGATTCATTCCCAATTATGTTAATTTAATGCTAGGATTTACTCGACTGTTGAAGAAGGGTTACAAATTTGTATGGGACGAGACTGCCAAAAAATCCTTTGAAGCTTTGAAACTTTCCCTAACACGAACACCACTTCTTTTCCCACCAGATTATAGTCGAGACTATTTCCTCTACCTCGTCGCTTCGGACTCTACCATTTCCATGGTTTTAGTCCAAGAGGATGATTCACATGATGAACATGTGATTTATTATTTGAGTCAGAGTCTCACGACTACCAAGGCCAAATACCTACATGTGGAAAAATTGGCCTTGGAAGCTGTTCAAGTTGTCCAACGTCTTCATCACTATATCCTACTACACAAGACCATTGTTATTTCTGATTGCAACCCTATGTAGCATATCCTTACACACCAATTGCTAGGGGAAAAATACTCCAAATGGATAGTTATTCTCCAGGATTTTGACTTAGATTTTGAACATGCTAAGTCTAAGAAATCTTTGGTATTTTCCGAGTTGATATGTGACCTTCCCTCCGCTGAGACAGAAAATGTGGCAGAGGATTCCTTACCTGATGAATCCCTTTTTTTTATCAATTCTGATGACACTTGGTATGGATATATTATCATTTATCTTCAGACTCAAACTTTTCGGCTCGCCCTCTCTAGTACAGACCGTCATCGCATACGGTATCAAGCTCGTCAATACATAATTCTCGGTGACACTCTCTATCGTTGTCGTGTTGACTCTATTTTCCAACGATGTCTCACCTTTGATGAGGCTGAGAAAGCTTTGAATGACTACCAGTCTAGAGAATGTGGTGGTCATATGTTTGAGTATGCCACTACCCAAAAGATCTTATGAACAGGGTACTTCTGGCCTTCTTTGTTTAAAGATTGTATAACTGTCATCCAGAAGTGTCATGCTTTTCAAACATACAATAACAAGATAAGATATCATCCCACTCCTTTACACCCTGTAGTTTCCGTTGGACCTTTCGCAAAATGGGGCATTGATTTCATGACGTGTAACCCTCACTCGGCCAGGGGGCATGGATACATCATCGTAGCCATGGATTATTTCATGAAATAGGCCGAGGCGATGCCTACATTTGATAATACTGGAAAAATTGCATCCCTGTTCTTATTCAATCATATCATCACGCGATTTGGAATCTCACAAGCTATCATCACTGATGATGGTAACCATTTTCAAAATTTCATGATGTCTGAACTTACCGAAAATTTGGGTCTTCAGCATGAAAAATCAACCCCCTATTATCCACAGGCCAATGGCCAAGTTGAAGCGATAAAAAAGGTTCTTATCACTATTCTTTGACAGATAATAGGAATTCACAACACACATTGGCACACGATGTTTTTTTCTACATTATGGGCCTATCAGACATCCATGAATTTTGCCACGGGATTTACACCTTTTCAGTTGGTGTATGGTATCGAAGTTGTTCTGTCGATTGAATGTGAGATACCATCATTGAAGCTATCCATTGAAATTCTCCCAAACACCTCTACCGAGGAAGAACATCTATTGTATCTGACGCAATCAGATGAAACCCTTCATGATGCCACCATGGTTATTGAAACCTAGAAGAAACGCGTAAAATCCCAATACGACAAGCATGTCAAGCCGCATCTTTTCTCCAAAGGTGATCTAGTTCTCCTCTATGGAAAATATTGTGATTTACTAAGGGCCGGAAAATTCGAGGCTATGTGGCCCAGCCCTTATATTTTCAAGTGAGTGTTGGAGAAGGGAGCCTATGAGTTAGTAGATTATGATGGCATTCCTTTGAGTGAACCCAGAAATGGGATTTACTTGAAGAAGTACTATGCTTAGGTTATATTTGCATGAGTTCTTGTATTTTTACTGTATCATACTTTTGTGTGCTACTTTTCTGTGTTTTTTCGTTATTTGGTTTCAACCCCCAGCTTCTTACCTTGTGTTGTGCTTGGTTTCAAGATGTCGATGTTTTCACTACCCCACATTGGCTTCACTGATGGCACTAGTTGTAGTACTCAGAACTTAGCATCTGCTTCTTGGGAAATATATGCACCTATGAACAAGTTAATTAGTCTACACAGTATTTGCCTCGATCGTGCAACTAACAATATCACGAAATATAGTGCAGTCATCGAATTGTTGACCGACACTATTTCACTTGGAATCTATCACCTGGTTGTACAAATTGATTCACAGTTAGTGGTACTATAGCTAAGTAATGTCTATGCTATCCGAAGTCCTACTTTGTTACAGGTATATCTATGAATTTGTCTCTTGGAGCGTTATTTCGATTACATTGAATATCAACATATTCCTAGATGTCTAAATACATTAACATATGCATTAGCTAATTATGTGTTAGACAAACATTTGAGACACATGTAAATCCAATCACAAATCATGTTAAACCAAGTAAGCCGGTAGAACCCTCATGTATATATATAACGATAAAATTGTTTTACAAAAAAGAGTTTTTTTCGTCTGAAGACCAAAATATCAAAATATGAAGCACGTGGATTCTACAAAATGGCATCAAGGATGTTGTTCACGGTAGCACACTAGTTCCCATGCTAACCTACGAAGTAGTCGACTAAGTGAACCAAAAACACCCATAGTATGGTGCTAATAACGTCTCAAAATCTCATTGATGGAGATGTATGGGATATCTACTATCAATCCCTCTAATTTCTGCTCAATTGCCTCATAGTCTTCAACATCCCATCCTGCTACAATAACTGCTTCCCCTCATCTCTAAATATGGGATGAACCTGGAGGCTGGTGTGGTCCCACATCTGCATTGACAAAACATTTTGATTAGTCATCGGATCGAAATCATAAAAAACATCTTATATTTTAAAATTTACAAAAACATTATAAAACGAAGAAAAAACAATTCTTACCCAAGTCTCCCCACTGAAAGCCCTCAAGTAGAACCAAGTCAAGGTCACCTCTGAAATCTAGTCTGGCATACACGTAATCGTCCACCATCAGGATCTAAGGCCTCAACCAGTCAAAAAACGCATCATTGTATTTGATGATGGGGCCCTCTACATGTCGATCCATAAGGTCACACCACCTTTTCATCCTTGGATCTCATGGGGCTGGTATACCCCACTCTACCTGTAAACGTAAATGGGGAACCCTTTCCAGGAAGAAAGATACTAAAATGGATCCATACCCAAATTGTTTCATGTCCCTATTCTTGCATTTTGTTAGTTGAGTCTTCATGCTACGAAGGACTCTGTCACTCCAGTTGAACACCCTAGATTCCATACACTCCACAACATATTGAAAATAGCTTTGGAGGGCCATGTGAGGAGATGCACTCCCCTCCATACATGCAATGGTAAAAAGAATAGTCTAGAGGGGTAAATCCCAGACACCCCTGATGGCAACTTTTCCTTTACGTCTCTCTGCCCCGAGTTCATAGTATCGATGGAGATACTCATTCATTGGTAGACCACCACCTCTACCTCCTGTCAAATTCACATGAGACCCATGACGAGATAACCCTATCAAGAAATAGATATCTTCGATATCTAAGGATAGTATGTGGGAACCCACATGAAACACCTATTGGTCCACATCCCTCATGTGGACCAGATACTCCAGTAGCCTTAGTTGAGCCCTCATGCCTTGAATTTTAAAGAGTTTCAGTAATCCGCATTGTCGAAGGGAATTCATAGTGCTCGGATCATTCAAGGCATCATTGTCATCATCTCTGTGCTCCCTCTCCCTCCACTCTAGCATTTTGATGATCAAATACCTACATGGAGACAATAAAAGGGAGTTAGCATCCTCATTTGTTGCTTTGGAATTTTTCTATTGGCAAAACACATGAAAAGATTTTTTGGTTTTCGTCCGCCACAGGAAGAGCCTTAACAAAGTGAGGGGTTTCCACAGGTTAGCCACAAGGCGCCTGCGGAAATCATTGATTTCTGCATGTTCCGACACTAGTCACCTGTGGTAGCCCCAACGTGCACCTACCGGCCAAAATTTCACTCAAAAAACCATTTTAAACCATTAATAATGAAATTGAATCCGATGAAAAGCAAGAGGACAAAGAGATTACCGTTTTGGCGGAATCCTTTCGCTGAATGGTCGCTCATGCCTCCCACAATCAATAGCTGGAGTCAGAGGTAAAAACAGGGTTTCTAGGCAAGTTTTGGGCAAAATGCAAATGAAATAGTAAAAAGAGATTTTACCCCTATTTACCTCATTTTTTGTTTTTTCTATTAATATTTTATATTATTTAAATGCATTTTTATCAAAACCTAAAGGTCTAATGGTATCGTGAGTATTTTTTTTTCTCACAGATGGAGGAACTAATATCTTGAACAATGAAGTATGGATATTTTTTCATGATTTGTTTTTCTAATCTGTCACATATACATATGCTTTTTAGGGTTTTTCAGAAAAACCTCGAGCCTAGTCTTTGTTCGTTCTCGTGCTCGAAAATTGATGAGAACGCAACTGAGTATACTTTTGTCATCTTTTCATACTCATCATGGAAACATGAAAAGAGAAACTCATGGAGTACCCTCTAAGCTCTTTTCACGCTCCTTAAAAAATGAAAAGATTGCCAAGCGACCTTGTTCTTTTCATGCTTGTAAAAGTATTTGAAAAAATGTTCGATGGGAGATAGTTTATCACTTTTTCGGTCTTATCGAACTATTTTACGAAAAAGGAATTGAGAGAGTTTTCTTTAAGTTTTTTTCAGACTCTATAAACATGAAAAACCCCTGAGTTTTCTATCCTTTGACTCATTAAAAAAACATCAAAAGACCCATATGGGACTGAACCACTCCTTCTTAGGGTTCGTTACACATACTCTGAGGGACTCGTTTGAAGGATGACCTTATATAAACAAGAATATGTTATCCTCCTCAAGCTTGCGTAAAAATAAAGAGGTACTCG